>JAQFXN010000430.1:0-22437 GCA_034693365.1 Liacarus xylariae | reverse complement strand
AAACTCTTTGTCTGAAAAAGGCATTAATATATTAACTAATGTCTGAAATCAAATAATTTTCTTAAAATTATAAGTATTTGTTTAAAAAATTGACTGACTTTTAAAAATTATAATAAATTTTTCTTTATATGAATTCAAAATTTTGAATCACAACTATTAAGTTGTTTATCAATAAATAAATTAAACAAATTATGAGTATTTAATCGCTTAATATTTCACTCAATAATAATAATAGTTTTTTGTTTTGTTATGTATTTTTTGAAAAAATAGAGAATAAATAAAATTTTTAATTCATTTGTTTGATTGAAATCCTATTTTTTTTAATTTATTGTTTAAATTGTTTTAATTGATTGATAGTCTGAACGAATGTTAAAAACAATCAAAAGCTTACCTAAAAATTCATTAGAACTGAAATTAAATGCAAAACTTCTCTCTTAAGGCACTTCGAAATTAATTATTGTGTTTTCGCACAACAAAACAATCAAATTGTGTGTCGAATGTATTGTCGATATTATTATTAAACCAAAAGATTCAAATCATAAACTGTTTGAGAGAATGAGACAAATGTAATGATAAATGGATTTATGGTTTGTTTTTAAGTGAAATATTGGAGAAATGAAAATAAAAACAAAATAGAAATAGAAATCACATTTCGAGCGAACGTTTAATTAATTTATCGGACATTTGACTGAAAGAATTCAACACTTATTGAGTGAACGAACCGAACCTAACAATAACGCGATTCTTGTTTTGATTCAATGCCAGACATGACATGACATGTGGAGACTTTCATTAAGCGGGCATTTACTCCCACAACAGCACTGGGAGTTCGGTGTGGGCTATATATCTAAATATACATATATATCGTTTTATATTTTATACTAAGCGACCAAAACCATAGGGCAGGAGGGGTAGGGGTGAGAGGTGAGTAAATTTCAGTCAATTATTTAAAGCCATTGTTTGCCATTTAGAGCACATTTTATTTTATGAGACACTAAATCACTAAATAATAATAATAATAATAATAAAGATATTAAAGATCAACAGAACTGATAAATAAATCAGTTTTTGAACAAAAAACTAGTTTTCACTATAAGTTAAGACTTTTTTGAAATTCAATTATATCTGAGAGGAGGATAGCATTGATAGCACAGATAGCATTGCGCCTGATTTGTTGTGGGGCGGAATCGGGCAAGAATTCGGGCGTTACTCTGCTATCCCCCTGTCCTCCTAGTGTTCAGATTTGATGCATTAATTAGTTTCGCCTCCGAGTAAGTCGCCGGGCAGTAGACTCTGGATCGAAGAGGGAGTACTCCTGTCCTGAGCACTGGGAGCACTCCATAAGTTAGTGCCGGAATTAGAGAATGGCCATAAACTCATGCCCGAAGTGTTCCAACCCGGAGAGGTAGTACTCGAGTCCATCTTAGATGGCGTCGAGTTGGAGGTTCCGGCGAATTGGAGAGAGCTGTTGGCGTTTCGGTACATACCCGACATACCCGTCGACGACTGGCTCACGCCATTCGATGAACTGCTGTTTTGGCCGTTTTGAGACCAGTTTAGAGGATTCATTGAGTTCGATGTCATTTGTTGACCGCCACCTGAGATGAGCTGCAAATACTGCTGAACCTCTGTCTCCTGAGGAATGTCAGCCAATATCGATGTGTTTCCCAAAACGCAATTATTCAAAGCTGACTGAGCTTTGGTCGCCTCTTCACGAGTTGAGTATCGGGCGAGTGCTATGCCGTGGTTTAGGAATAAGTGGAACAGTTGGAGCGGTCCGTGTTGTAGACACAGAGTCTTTAGTGTCGAGCCGTCAATCTATACGACAATACAATACAACAATAGGTATAGGCATTAGACTCAGTCCTACGTCTTGTATATGTCGTCTCATTGGAGACATACCTGTGGTGTAAGATTGCGAAGGAGTAGGAACTCAGAGCCATTGTGTCGTTCCAACGAACGATTATCTGCGTTCCAGAGATTGTGCGCTGAACTCACTGTCGAATTGGCGGTTCCAGAGTTGGGTAGAGTTGTGGCCGGACTCTTGATCTGAGGCGTCAACCCGGGAGGCGGTCCTCTTGTCTTGGAAACAGAACCTCCGCTCCACAGGTTGTCAGTGCATGAGTTCAATTGAAGCTCAGCATTGAGTTGTCCCCAATTGGCCGGGGATTTCAGGTTATTCTTAGGTTTATTACTGTCGACAGTATTATAAATGTGCGGATTTGAAGGCGGAGTGAAAGCCCACGTACTCGACGACAATGACAACAAGGAGTCGGCGGCACTCGAGTTGGGCGTTCCCGGACTTAGTTTTGTGGGCCAATTGAATAGCATCGGGTCTTTGATTGTATTTATTGAGAGCGGAGAGCGATTAACACTTCCCGGAGTGATAGTCGGGTCGTCTTCAATGTTCTTGAGACTCGAGTTCCCTTTCCATGGCTTTCCCGGTTCGAACTCCGGTACCAAATCATTCAAATTGTATGCATCGGGTATTGAAGGCTGAATAGAAGAGGACAGAGAGTTTGACATGTCTTTCAAGTCATTGTGTTTTTGAATGTTTGGGCCGGAGATCGAGTTGACGGTCACGTCTGAGGGCCAACCGGTCGAGTCGTCGTTTTGGGCAAATCCAGTCCAGTTTGGGATATCACTTCTGGATAGTATACTATTGGTTTGTTTGGGCAGTGGTCCCGGCGCTCGACTGAACTCATTGGCCATCATATTATTCACATTCAATTTATTGTCGTCTTTACTGAACGTCGGTTTCCAAGTGGTCTGAAAGCGAGACAACGACTGAGAGCCCACATCCCTGTCGTTGTTTATCACAAGTGAGTTGTCCTGTGGTTGTTGTGAACTCTTGAAGAAGTCGTTTGTGGAAGTCTGCTGTTGTGAATGCATTTGTGTCGATGGGTTGGCATTAGAGGCCGCGTTCGCCGCATTGGGTGTTTGTGTAACCATTTGTTGGCTCTGGTGCTGCTCTTTCAGGAATATCGCCTGTTGTGCAGCGATTTGGTTCTGAAGGTTAAGAATACGTTGTTTTGTTTGAGTGATTTGTACATTGATTGCCGGCACTGCGGCTGTGTTTGTGGCACCGGTTTTGCTTAAATGCGTGTTCGAGATTTGCAACTGATGTAAGATTTTTATCTGTTGTAACAACTGATACAACAGCTGGAGTGTTGGCGGTGCCAGAGGTTGGTTCAAGATCTGGACAGAACCGGAATGCGGACAGTGTTAGTGCATCAGCCCTTCAAATGTCTAATGTCTACACATATATACAGTACATACCTGTGCATTGAGATGTCCGGCCTGGACTGCCAGTTGGATTTGTTGCACCAAAACTCGGAGCTGAGCTGCATTGGGAAGTGGATTGGACTGTGCGCTACCACCGATGCGACTTCCAGGCGGGTTTGTTCCTAAGGCACTGGCACTTTGAAGCTGATTAGCCTTCAATGTATAAATTAATTGATTAATATATTTGAAATAATTTGGACAAAAAGGGCTGAAAATGCAATACTTGTGTGAATGACTGAGCAGTTTGTTGTGGATGTGGTGGCGGCGGCAGAATTGATCCCAAAGGGTTTCGGCTAATACTGGTAAGACTAGAGTTGGCAATGACTGATGTGTTGCTAAGTAGACTATTGGTGGGAGTATTGCTGGCCATACCTGACCCCTATATGACATAATTACTCCAATTAGTCATCAATTATTATAATATAATTAAAGCAATTAATACCTTAAAGCGTTGTAAAGCCTCAGACGAATCCATTGGATTCGATTCGCGAACGGAAGCGCTCTTCAGTTCGACTAAACATTTGGTAATTATAATAAGAATTGAGTTAAAAATCTTAACAATTAATGATAATTTAATTATCTCTAATATAATATCTATTGGAATATCGGTATTGTATTGCGGACTCACTTATTGCGTCCTCGAGTTTCATAGAACTGTTTCGCAGAGCGTTCTCGACGTCATCTTTCTATTAATACATTCAAACAAATTGTTAGACAAATGGAAAACAAAACTCAAAAATAGAAAAATTGTGTCAAATTTGGAAACCATTTCCACAAAAACGTTAGAATTAGTCAACATTTAAAGAAAGGATTGGTAGCCGTAAGTGAGCCATACCTTGAAACCCATGTCAGTAAGAATGCGGAACTGTTTACTCGCCCATATTATATCTCTGGACAGAGGCTTTCCCTGCTTAGGTCCGCCCCAACTGCTTGTGTCGATTTGTCCGTCACTCCAATTGGGGTTTGGATTATTAGTTGCCTTTGGCTTCGCTGCCCAATACGCCAATGGACTAGAGTTGGAATCGTTGGCCCAATTGGGGGCAATCGCTGTTCGATTCACATTATTCTTGTTGTCGGAGTCACACCAGAGGGAACCGGAACTGTTTGAGGGGGAGTCGCGATGAGTAGATGCCTCTGACCATGAACTTCCTCGACTGCCTTGAGTGGAGGGTTGAGACGGTTTACCCCAATTGTCAGCGTTTTTGCCGGGAATGGGCGCTCCGGCAGGCAATCGAATCATTCCAGGACTAGAAGGTATCTTTCCGGACATTCCACTAGAGTTCACTCCCACTTGAGTTCCGTTAGGGTTGTGTACGTTCTGTGTGATAGGTTTGGCAGAGGAGGACTCCTTCCAATGCGATACCTTTCCCTGACGGGTAGGGTTACCCCAAACAGCCGTCCCGTCGTCGTAATTGCCGCCGCGATTCTCATTCGAGTCCTTATCCCAACCCGAAGTGTGCGGCTCTTTCTTCTGAGTCGACTCCGGAGCCCACGTCCCGAACGATTCGGTGCTTTTTGCCTCATTCCATGCGGGCTCTGAACCACCGCTCGAATCGTTTTGTTCTGATTTACAAATGAATTCAATTTAAAACTCAACTAAATATATGACTCAATCAAATCAATAAGAGGACAAACCATTATAGTCAGCCCAACTCGAGTTCTGATTAACTTTAGGTCTGTTCTCAGTATTATTATTATGTCTACTCTCGGAGTTATGTCTTGAGTTGTTGTCTGAATTGTTGTGTTGTTTAGCCTCAGAGTTGTTGTTGTGATTCCACTGCATATTATTTGAGTTATTATTGTTATTATTATTATTTCCATTATTTATATTATGATTCGAGACATTTCCCGACCAATTGTTCGCATTATTCGCGTTCGGTTGCGGAACACCTGTCCAATGATTGCTGGGGTCTTCATCCTCACCCCAAGTGCCACCGATATGAGTAGAGGGCGTGTGATGACCCCATGGCTGAGACGAAGATATGCTTCCGGGCGTAGGCGTCGGCCCTTTGGTTTTGTGACGGACGGTATTTTCCCAGATCTCAGTGCCAGAGCTTGTGCTGCTTTTCCACGTCGAGGCACTGCTACACTCTTTTGGACTTGACTGCGGGGACGGAGGAAGTTTCCAGGGAGAGTCCTGGTTTATCACCTGTAGGGCAAGGGGTAGAAGAGTTAGAGGACACAAACACTGTTATACTGTATGCTGAGTTGAAAATTGATTCAAACCATCACATCTTCACTCAAACGAGTGGTAATTATTGCAAAAGTAAACAAAAATAGATTTGAATTCAACTCATTTATCAAAACTTGTATGAAATCAATAATTATATGAAATACTATTCTTAACTAAAAAACAGACCAAATGTTAATTTGTTTGATAGTAATTAGCGATTAGTTTACACAACAAAACACATTTCAGTTATTATAAACTAATTAAAAGTTTCTATCGTTTCATAAATAACAGACATTAATGTATTGAGTAATTCAAACACTTTTTGATTGCTTTCCATATAATTAATAAATGAGTAAATGTTAGAACTTATAACTGAATGCTATAATACTGTACAATGAATGAACGGATACATACAGTTAGACCCCAGTTGTCAGAGATGAGAGCCGTGTCCTTAATTGCACTATTAATTTGTCCGAAATCACTATTGTTTCTAACTTTAGTGGAATTGTCGTTAGTCTGAAAGCCATTATCTACTGGACTGAGAGCACTGTAAGCACTGAGATCATGGTTTGGTCCATTGGGTCCATTGTTGAGTCCTTTTCCCGCCGCCTGAGCCCAAGAACTCGAGGGCTTCGGAGACGTGGAAATAGTTTGATCGCAGTTTGATATTTGTCGGGAATTATTTGGCCAATGATTAGCATTTGGATTGTTAGGAGTAGTGGTGCCCCACTCTGAGGAGGAGGAGCTCATGGGTGGAAGTGTTCCCCAACCAGTGGACCCACTTGTCATAGACTCGTCACCTCCGCCGTGAAGACCCATTTGACAAATGGCGATAACAAGTCTTCACAAGTGTTCAACAAAATAATTATAATTGTCTTTAATATCACTTAATATTGAAGTCAATACCACTTATTATTAAATGAATTAATGGATGAAATGTTCGCTAAAATGATGTCTTCAGTCGAGTAATGGAAATGCAATTAAAATAAACAACAGATTAGTCAAAGAGTCAGTCAATGAGTCTATGAATGAGTTTATGAATGAAATGCAATAAAATTAAGAACAAGTGATCGACAGATGAATGAAAGACAAGACATAAGACGTTAAGACGTATTGCTATTCGACGTATATTTGCTCTGATTTTGGTTCACAACATCTAAATTAGGGGCAAATCAGTCACAACTGTTCACTCAAGACATCGCACATTCTCTTCAGTTGTCTCTTAAATACATTTAATTATCACTATTTAGTCAAACAATTCAAACAAATCTAAACAAAATATAAATAATTCAAATCTAATTAATTATAATAATATATAATATATTGTATAAGCGATTCAGTTGTTGTCGGACTCAATAGCACTGGAAATAGTAGGACTGGCAGAGAGTGTGCGCCAGAGTGTGTCTGAAATGCCAGCACTGATACGTTCACCACTATTGTTAACTAATATGAATAGTTAGCTATACTGTACTATTCGACAACTAAACTGCTTCTGTCCCCCCATTCCTGGGCCCAGCACTACATCCAATACATCCAATAGGAGTGCAGTTTTAGTCGATATGTTGTGTCATGTGTTGGGCTAACAATTGGGCACAGAATGGAGTTGAGGTTAGAATAGCTGTAACTATGCCTGTGCTCTGCCGTCATATCCAACACTACACTGCACTAACTGTACTCTATTCTGCTCTACTCTACTCTCTCTATAACTCCAATACTGTTGTAATACACACACAGATTGGCTGTATCTCAGACTGCGCTCAGCACTGACTGAATGCCATATAAAACAATGTCTACTCTCTATTCAATCGACTCGTTATAACACTATTCCTCTAATCATTAATAACTTATTTATTTAGAAACAAAAATATGTAAACAAATATAGAAAACAAAATAAAAATATTGAGAAAAACATTGGAAAAGGAATTCAATAAACGATTGTTTGAAATGAAAAAAGATTTTAAAAACTTAAGCAATAGTTTAGATGTAATAATACGTCACAATAGAGGCATAGATTGGTCGCCATTAGGAGTGCATTCAATACAATTAGGTTTGCACTCAACACCTATTCCACCAAAACCCGTCTAATGGCTAACGCAGGGCTTAATTGGGCCAAAGGCTATCAAAACTGACACTCATTTGTAATTTGTCTCAAATCAGTTGACAATTAATTACCAAAAATATAAATACTATTAATGAATAACTGTTTGAAACAATTAATTTGATTGTCAGACAAAATGTATATTAAGTTTCAAATCATGTTTTGAAACTAAGACTTAAATAGAGTGAACAGTATTTCATCGATTGATTGCAGTTCTTAAGCAATACATTGATTGCAGTCATCTGTAATGCAGTTATTCTTGAATTCAAATTCTTTAGGAATATTTGGGAATTGAATGCAATTATAAATGCATTGAAAGCTATTTTCGTAGTCTTTAAACACAATTTGATTGAAATAAATATTAGTTTCAATGGTTTTAATGATTGTGTCCAATGATATCAACATTAAATCATTTGATAATAATTACTATTAAATCAATTCAAGGAATCGATTGGAAATAGTTTTGTGAATATATTTAATGTCTTTTGAGTTAATATTTTGGACACAATTAGGAGTCAATCGGTCTTTGCTTTCCATCGATTGTTAGAATTGAAACTAAAAAACTATAAGAATTAAAATCAATTGCTTTTGGATTTAATACAAATATAAGTCTAAGCCTTAGGTCTGGCAGGTATTGGTGGCAGAGGTAGTGCAGGGCTGACCGACCAATGGGTGCAATAGTGACGGCAATCCCGGCGTATATGCGTTGACAACAACTTGTTTTGAAACCACTATTAGAGACTCAACACTAGAGAGACGTAAAGACTGACTGCTTGTTAGTAAACATCGGACCCAATGACCAAACATTGGCTCAATTGGTCACCACATGAGTGTATGATTGTATGGATTGACACATGACTGGACTCACCCTTTAATCACAGAATTGGTGGCCTCATTACACAACACAGACCACGATATGGCCACTCGTCATATGTGAAGCCATTTTGATAGGTTTGAGAAACAACTGTAGAAAAGTATATCAATTCAAAACACACATCAATACTGAGAGTGCGATCGCAGCTAACCATTGGCTGCAACACTCATAATACCAAACCTGTTGTCTCTGTTGTCACTACAGTATAATCTAATAATACAAGTCTAGCAAAACCACTCACTCTATACAGTATTACGTTATGCACTCCTTATGCAGACTAAGCGCCGCCTTTTGTGGGAATCGTTAAACATATTTAAAGAGAGATTTTGCAATTCAACAGAATTTCGAACAATTCCGAGCTGTAATCCCCTCCACACCCCTGGACCAGAGCGAGTGCACAGTGGAGATCAATTTAAACTGAATGGCGAATAGACATCCTCTTAGGGTTTCGCTTTATTTTATATTATTTTGTTAATCTGTGACCGAAAGCCTAATTTCAATATCAAATAATTTGATATAATTTTTTTTTTAAATGAGTTCATCGATGACTAACATCTCATTCCAAACTAACACTTGGCAGGCGTTCACAGATTAGTCAAATATACTCTGGTCCACCACCACAGACGGCATAGATTCGTTGTTTTTCGTTTGAAATCGTTTTATTGCTATCGAATATATAATAAATTCTTTGCATTCAGTATTCAGTCGTTTACTCGAATAGTTCTCTAATTTTAATTGCATTAAAATTCGTATAAAAAACGGTTTAATTTAATAAATATTTGCTTTCATTCCAAAACAAACGCTTCTTGTTTTTTTTATTTCATCACAGCGTCGGAGCCTATGTCCTCCCACTCCTCTTAGGCCCCAATACTAATATACTATCACCTCAAGAATCAAAAGGCATATGAAATAAAGTTGACTTTACACCAGAACTCAAATTCTAATTGCATCATTTTAAATTAACTTCTATACGAATTGGACCATGCCAAATACCAGACATGGGTTGTGTGATATGTTTAAACTTGAGTCAAATAAACTTATACAAACTCTATTACGCTCTATTCCAACCTTACTTTTACAATCTTTTTCAAAAATGTTCTTGATTTTATAAGTATTTCAATAAATAAGATATTTACAAATGTACAAAATATGTTCTAATTTTTGACCAAAAAACCAAAACAAAACTAATTCAGACCCGTTTCATTTTTTTAAGACTGCGATCCAAAAGGCCTGATCTATAGAGTCATAATTATAAAGAATCCTTTTTCTAGTAATGGTTGCTTTTCGTCTACTGTCTGAAAATTCACCAAATGCTATTGATAAAGTTTTTTATAGAGTTAAACGTTGCCTCCCATTCACAAGAGTAACGTAATATATTTACTATTCTTTTACATTACGTGTCTGTTTAGATAAATTACGTTACTCTTGTGAATGGGAGGCAACGTTTCACTCTATAAAAAACTTTATCAATATCTCAGACATGTTTCTATAACAACGCCTTTCTATAGCATTTGGTGAATTTTCAGACTATAGACGAAAAGCAACCATTACTAGAAAAAGGATTCTTTATACTCATAATCAACAGCCGTGAATTTCGGCGTTATCCTCAAGATTGCAATTGAAATAGAATTTTTGAGCCTCGAATTTTCGTTTTTGACCAATCTCATCAGAAAGAGGCTATAAAATGGCACGTAATTTCACGTGCAACTATATTTCTATCTCTTATGGTTTATGTTTTAAAAGAATACTCTGATGATTACGCCGAAATTCACGGCTGTTGCTCATAATATTAAATGATAGTCATTTCAGCTCACTCTCCGTTATTGTTTGTAACGGAATATGTGTATAAAAAATTATTGTGAGCACTCGTTTACGCGTTTTTAATGACGGAAGATGGCGGGTTTATATGAGCCACTTTAGCCATAAATTGAAACCATTGAATTAAGGAATGGAGAAACAGTACTGTAAGTGTAACAAGTCTCAAAATTAGAAATTATAGAGTTCTGTTCATTCCATTAATTATTAATTATTAATCAATGATTTAATTATTAAAATTGAAAATAATTGAGAACTTAAGAGAATATTCAGATCAGTGAAACATTTTTTTGATGAAACATGATTTCGTAAAACATGCAAAACTCGTCTATTATTTTGAAAATCTTTGATTGATTAAAGACAGGGTTAGCCAGTGTCGGCCGAGTCAGAGGGAGATATAGAGGGGGTAATTTGAGAAAATTTCGCAAAAAGTCGGGGTATACTTTTTTCAAAATTTGAAAAATGCACAGAAAAATGCACAGAAAAATGCACGTAAAAATATGACATTTTTTATCCTGCGGAGCAAAAAGTCAGGGTGGGTATTTATGCTATACTACCCCCCCCCCATTCAAAACCTCTGATTCAAAACCTCTTTGGTTTAAACCTTATTTATGAAGAAAGTAATAAATCAATTAAAAAATTGGGAATAATTTATGCGCTAATCATTATTACTAGAGCATTCCAATATATTTATTTATTATTATTTATTATTTATTATTATTTATTATTATTTATTATTTATTTATTATTCAATAAAATATTGATTTAAAAACTTAAAAATATTTAATTATATTTACTTATAAAATAGTAGAATTTTGTTAATTTTTGCAAAAAAATATAAATTAAAAATATTTCAAGTTATTTTAAATAATCTCTGTAACTAGAATAGCCAAGTTATGCCAAAATAGTATGTTATTGGGTGTATTTTAACAAAATTTGATCAAATTTTCAAGTAAACATAAAAAAAAATCTCAACGCGTGAAAATGTGACTTAAAATGTCGAAGGTTATTTATTTTTGAGACAGAGTATTATAGCGACAATTCTATTAACACAAGTAGTTGACAAGGGCCGATGAGTCAACGGGGGTATATGGGGAGGGTCAGGGATATTTTGATAAAATCTCAAAAAGCCTAAGGGGTAGAAAAATTTACTGAATTTTAAAAATGCACAGGGGGAGTAAGGTAAAAAATACAAATTTTTAGCTTCCTGAGCAACAGTGGCAGTTACTCTGAATAATCTCAAAATCAGGGGAGTATTTAGTCTATATTTCTCAACCATGGATAACTCTGAATAGTAATAATGTCATTTGATTCTGATATACTAATGCTAATACTCAATAATTAAGTATAAAACTATAGTATGCAATTAAATTCCAAAATCTCCTATTGAAATTTAAATTTGTAATCTAAACCAGTTTTCTAAAAAGATTTATTTCTTATGGTGTTATTTTTTAAATTAAGTTATTTGACTTTCGATACATTAGTAAAGCGACAATGTCCGAATATTTCATTAATATTTGAATTCATATCCGATTTCCTAATTCAATTTACACATTAATTACTTCATATATGGATTAAAAATTGAAAATATTTAACAAGCATTTAAAATATGGATTTATATTTATTTATTGATTTATATCTTTTGTCAAAATTACCCTTATTTTACGATTCGTAAAGAAATCGAAACCCATTTCAGATATCTCTTTCCGATAAAAATATTGATTTATGTAGTTTGGAATACTCTGATAATAACATTAAGCGAAACACTGATAGATAGATCTATCAGCTGTGCATTCCAAATTTGTGTCTGATTTATGTAAAATAATGAAAAACAAGTTTCAAGAGATGCCAATAAATACAGAATTATTTTATTTTCATTAAAATAATTAATTCATTTAATGTGACTTTGATGAAATTTTAATAGAATATAGAATCTTGTATATATCTAAATAGAAATTATCTAGTACCATAAAGTGCAAATATTATAAGTACTGTACATGTGATAAAACAAAATATTTCTTTGCAGACGTAATAATTTATTCAATATTAATAAAATGCTGAATAATTGTTTGATGAAAATTATAATGAATTGTATTCATAATGAAAGAGATTGACAAAGGAGTGACACAACAAAATATTATTCTTAGAATTTAGAATTCTATAAGTTATTACTCGACTCTTCTATTTCTGTTCAAAAAGACAGGATTATGCAAATGATTATTGAAATAATTATTAGAATATTCTCATGCTAGTGGTTTTTACTACAGCGCAGGGGGGCTTAGGGTCAAAAGAATCATAAATGTAGTATTAGAATGGAAAGCTTATTCGGTGAAAATAAGCTTGAAGGTATAAAATAATTTATCACTAAATCATGATTACCATCGAATTTCAACAAAAAATAATTTATATAATTTCCTTAAATATTCCTCGGGTAAGAAAGTTGTCAGCATATATAATATAAATAACCAAAAAGTAATAATAACTTACTAAATGAATTGAATTCAACAATATATAAACCTACGATTTTTTATTTTTGCACATATTGTGCTAGCTTTCTTATATGTCCATATAATGTTTTCCGTACACTTCCGTACAAATTATTTCAAGATTTTAAATAAAAAATTATTAGACTAGCAACTAAATGAAAAGGTTTTTTCAAGCTTAGTTACATATAAAATTACTTTTTTAATAATTTACAAACATACTGGAAAATTATTTAAAGTAGGAATAAAAAATGGACAAATAGGAAAGCTAGTAGAGTATGTGCAAAATAAAACTTAGGTTTATATGTAACAGTATGCGCAAGATCAAAAGTGCTTAGAGATGAATTTTTAAACGAGTACTTGAGAAATGTATAAGAATATATATTTCGCAATCATTGCATCTTATTTTGACTCTAAATTACTTCAACACGTTTTTAGAATTTGATTTTTTTCGTCAAGAAAAACGAAAATGTTCTATTTTGATATATTTCACCTTTACTTTTACCATTCTTAGAATAACCAAACATGAGCACCTCTTGTATAAAAATGATAAAATAGTTAAGTGACTTATTATTGATTTTTTACTTTCACAATATTTATTCAGTTAAGCAATTAAGCATTTATAAAAACTGATAGGAGAACATCATTTATAAAATATTAGTCAGTTTATTAAAAATGTTATCTTGTTAATGTTACATAATCTTAATTTTTGAATCTAAAGATAATTTACAAATTAAAAAATTTTATTCAATATATTACTTCAAAAAATTATGGTTGAATAAGTACAGACATTTTTGAGCTTGGCAATTCACCATTATAAATTACTGCTTAAAAGAATGAGTCATCAAAGAAGTGTAATAAAGTATAATAATAATTCACATAATTTATTTGTAAGTGAATATTATTTTATTGAATTTATTATATCATAATAATTAAAAGTATGAAATTATAAGCATAAGTAAGTTATAAATACCATACGATTGAAATCACGTCTGAATACAAACAAATAAATTCCTGTTAAGTTTATTTTACTTTATCACTGAAAATCTTATATAAGGGTGTGGTCGCACATTTATATCACATTAACATTATAATCACTTCTAAAAACATGTAATTTATCCTTGTTCACAATTCAAAGAAAATAAAATTTTGAGGATTAGTTTATTTTATGTTTTCTGTTTACACAAAAAATAACGAAATTCTTTATTTCGATTTAAAAATAATGTTAATTTGAAAACATTTGGATGCTAATTTACATATTAAATTAAAATGCATATGACCAGGAGGAATAAAGTCAATTACAATTTTAACGACTTCACTTACGCAACTGAGATGTTAAATTTGATAGCTTCATGGAAAATTTTAATTAAAAAATTAATTTATTTTTATTCTAATACACGTCAGAATTAGACTACCTAAAGTTCGTCCTGTTTCCTGTCTTGTCCCGTCTTGGTCTTGTACAGAAACAGGACAAGACAATATATTTGCTAAAATTACCGGGACATGAATGGAGTAAAGCTAAATTTCTATAAAGTCTCATCAATATAAAGGAGTTTTTAAAAATTAAGCTTAACTTAACTTTTATCTTAAATCTTAAACCTTAAACTTTTAAAAGTTAATTAGAGATGTCCAAATACATCGAAGTAAGGGGGTAGGGCACTGATAAGAGCTTCAAAATCACAATGGGTAAAGGTGGTTATTTTAGCAATTGTTAAATTCTTGCAGAATTTTATTGAAAATGACATTTAATTTCCAACAATTTAATTTGAATAAATTTAGCAAGAATTTAACCAAGGGTTTTTGAGGTCCACCGAGACAGGGGGTATAAAGGCGGTATTTTGAAAAAATTTTGCCAAAAGGCAAGTGGGTGCAATTTTTCAAATTTGTAAATTGCACAGGGAGAGCAAGGTAAAAAAATACCACTTTTTGCGCCCGCAGGCAAAGTCAGGAGAGATATTTTGTAAAATCTAGGACTCGGGGGATGGGGGGTATTTAGGCTATACCCACATTGGCTACCCCTGAAAACAATACCATATACATGTGCAACGCTCTACAGCGTATTATATAGCATCCGTCGTTCTCATCGCCTGGGAGTCAATCGTTTATAAATTTTATCAAAAATATGATTTAATGTTTGTGTTTTAACTTTTGTAATAACTTTTTTGTTACGAGACAAGACAGGACAGGATGATCCTTTTTCTTATAACAGGCCAGTCTTATTTCAGGACAGTACAGTAAAATGTTAACCAGAACAAGACAATACAAGATCAGTTCTTGTCATGTTTAGGGAGCCTAGTTAGAATTTTAAATTTATTCAACACTTGAAATTTTTTAGTTTGATCAAATATTCTGAATAAATTAATTTTCTGTCTCTTTTTAAAAGTTTTATTTCCTTATTTTTTGTTAAAACATATTTTTAAAATTTAAAATTAGTTTAAAATTTATTTAATGAATAAAAGTTTTCATTTAAAAATAATTTCTGATATGAATAAAGATTTATTAAATATAAATGTTTAATTTATTTTTATCAAAATTAATAATTTGAGGGCTATTTAAAATGTTTTGATTAGCGCTTTCAAGGCAATTATGGAAACTTGATTTTTAGAAAATTTAGTTGTTTTCAAAAATCTTTTAGTTTGCAGTATATTTATCATATTATGGACTTTCCTAGTTTAATTCTCACATTTTTGTGATTTTTATCATCATTATTACTAATAACTAATTTTAAGCTTGTTTGTGAAAATAATTTAAAAGCAATTTACACTTAATTATATTCAAATTAATTTTAGTTTTAATTTAATTTTGATTAAATTAAAATATATTTAACAAAAATTTAGGTCAAAAATAAAATAAATTTCAAGAGAAAATTCCAACTTGCTATTACGCAATCGATTTGATGTAGAAAGAATGGTTGTTAAAAAACCAGTACGGTTAATAATAAGCGTGTGAATTTTGAACACATGTGTTCTTTCATGCAGACATGACAATATTGTACAGTCAATTTGAATTGTGATTCCTGTTTATACTGTAGAATCAAGAACTATTTCACAGAATCACGTTTTTATTTCCGGTCAATGTGTAGAGCGGTCTCAGCCGTCGCTTTAATATAATTTTTTACACCAAAGTTTAGTAAACAAAACAAGAGTTCAATTGTTTATAAAATTTTGCAATAAATGATGAAGGCTGAGCAGACATGCCTGGCTGACTAATTGCAGAGAATTGCAATGAATTCAATTGTTTTGAATGTATAAACGTAAGAGATCAAATCAAATGAGAGGTTTCATTATGGCACAGGTGAACAGTGGACTGCCGGCTGAACATTTGGGCCGAGGAGTGCTCTACACATTGACCGGAAATAAAACGGTGATTCTCTGATAGTTTTGTGATAATCGGAAAAATGTTTAATAAACAGGAATCACAATTCAAATTGACTGTACAATATTTTAATAATTTATAAAGGTATATTATAAGTTTGGGAAAATTTCTTATAACAATAGAAACAAATCGATAGGTTTTTTGTTGTTAAAGAACTATAATTTTGTTATCGAAAATTTTTTTTTCTAAATAATTCACAATTTGTATTATAATTGATGGAGAAATTAATTATTTATCACATCTACGATATGGGATGGTCAGACTCGACAGGTTCAGGGTTTGTAAAAAAACTGGCTGTGATAAAATTAAACTTCCACACCATTATATTATATTGGGATATTTAAGAATGATATGTACCAATAGTTTTGTAAGGATACTACTCTAAAATTATCTCTCGGACATTTCCAGAAAGTACAATCAGACTTAGAAAGTTTTATCAATATTTTCATTTAATTTTGTAATCGATAAAGGTATAATATAATATATAAAAATTTTCAGAGCTTTATTTCGTTTGACAAGGTGGTTTTTAAAAATTTTAAAAGATCGTATCACTGGAATTATTTTAGTGTACAGCTATTTTAGTGTATTTTAGTCCAGCCTGGGCCATTTAACTATTGGAAGTTTTGAAATTCAAATATACGAAATTTCAGAATTCTTAACTGTTTTTCTCTTTAATGTGGACTGGGTACTAACATCTGTGTTTTAGATACTCAGTCGCAATTTTGGGTTACTATGTTCAACATATCCCTGTAGTTTTTGAGAGTTTGAAAATTACCTCCCTTTTAGTCGAATTCTGTGTCCATTTCTGATTCTCTGAATCCCAGTACAATAAAATTGTTTAAATATAGAATTTTCTTTTTAAGCTGATGCCGTATATTGGTGAGCTTGGACATTATAAAAATAAAACATAAGCACGAGAAAATGAAGCAATGCTAATTAATAAATCAATTGGCTTATTGTAAAAATCAGATATTGGATGAAATTGTTGTAATAAATATGTTATTTCGCAAACAATCTTTTTATGATATGTGAGTTTTTATATTTATAACTGTAGTCAATATTGTGTTGTTTAAGCAAAATTATATTTATATAATTTATATTTTTTAGATTTTTTTTAATGTAAATAATGTCCAATAAATCGATAGAATTATTGTTTAAACATTTTGATTGCAAACATATTTTTATAGTTGTTTTGTTAATAATTGTTCTGTCGATTGGATGCTTTTGGCAAATAATATCAATTTCCAAACTATACTTCAGTTTTCCGACAAATATTTTAATTGATACTAATTTCGATGTATACCAGAAACGAGTGCCTGCAATGACTTTCTGCACGAATATGGGAAACACAAATAGGGGCAGAATGTCTGCACACATATTGGAATCGATCAAAACAGACGATATCCTGATTGATATATCTATTGGCTTATTAGACATTATTGAACAGAATCTGACTCAATATTATCTGGAACATATTATTTCGAGCATTAGTCTACAGTACTATTGCTTTACAATAAATTCTCGATTAAGTGGTAAATGTATTCATAATTTTATAGTTATCTTCTTATAGTTCCTGAATTAATATTGATAATATTTAAAATTTATTTGTATTGGTTTTAATTAAATTTCAATTTAGCCCATTTCAGCATAATTGATATTTAAGCAAAGATATTGAATAGTACAGTAAAAATATTTGTATAATTCTTTCATCAAATCAGAATCGACTTCATTGCTAAGCCATAGATTTGTGCTCATGACCTTCGTTTCCCATTTTCAAGCTATTATCCTATTTATATAGACTTTTTTAATGTCCAATAGATAGTCAGTCAGTTATAGATTAATTTATACATAAATATTGTGAAATTTAATATAGAGTTGAAATTTAGTAGACTTCGCATAAATTGAATTTAATAATGAATAAAATATTTATTTCAGATAACTTTTGTAATAAACTTTTTGGATAATTAATTTTGTGTTAACCTTATATAAGATGCTAAACCACATAAATAACAATAAGCCTAATAAGTGCCCTAAAAATTTTCGGGAATCTTATTCTTATGATACAGTTGTCGCCCTTGCAATTCATTTCATCCCTCAAATATGGCAATTGTTCTTCGTATGCCTCCAACGAATTTGAGGATTCAGCCGTTGGGGGTCCGGCCTATTGTCCCCCTTTATTTGAACTTCAAGTTCAAAGAGTGCAACTCATATGAAAGCATTGGTGGGCAGGGGGTGACGATGAACATATCGGTCATCACACTCACCGAACCATTCATTCCGTCCTCAAAGGATGAGTTATCCGGAGAAAACAGGTTTATATCTGTTTTGATGGGATATCCAAAGAACTTTGTTCCGGAACGTTACGAATATTTTAGGGCCACATTCTCTTTCTTCAATTCCTTATTTTCGACCACTCGTTCCAATCCCATCAGGTAAGCTGACAACAGCAACCCTGTCTGCCCGGAGTCAGCCGTCCCTACTGTTATTGTAAAGTAAGCATTAAATTGACGTAAATGCAGAACATTTACGTCAACTTATTTATAAACTGTAAATATATTATTACAAATGTTGAAGTAATTCAAATTGAAAACAGGAATGTATTCAATATTAAATGATCCAATTTTAAAATCAACATTAATTCTCAACCTAATTATGACAGTTTTTGATCCTGATAAGCAGAGCTGATCACAGCCTTACCCGCCAGTAGAGGCAATAACTGAAGAGCATTCCTTTTGAAACCACACATACCATAATTTATTGTATAAATTAGTTCTGTTTCGGTAGAGAGTTTCAAAAGGATTGTTCTTCAGTTATGGCCTCTACAGGCATGTGAAGCTATGATCAGCTCTGCTCATAAGCAACAGCTTTGAATTTCTGTGTTATCATCGAGAATAGACATTTAAAACATAAACCATAAGGAATAGATATATGGTTCCATGTGCAATTATGTGACATTTTATTACTTCTTTCTCATGAGATTGATAAAAATCGAAAATTTAAGATTCAAAAATTTTATATCAATTGCATTCTCGATTATAACACCGAAATTCAACACTGTTGCTCATAATTTATAGTCTCAGAATATTATTATTGCATTAATGGTTGAATGAATCAATTCTTGTCCTTTTTTAAACATATTTAATTTAGCGCATTGTGGTTGTGAGAGGACGTTAAAAATATTAATAATTTCTTACCTCTTAGTTACGATTCACAGATTCAATATTACACCAAACACTTTGTTTCGATCGCTAACAATATTTAAACAGCTGTAACTGCAATCATCATCAACGCAGTGGCAATTGACTAATAAGTCTGATAGCATTTATTTGTGACTTTAACACTATTTCATTAGAGATAAGAAATAGGAGAAGTGGGGTTCAAATTACACTTTTTTGAAATGCAATAAAGCAATATATATGATCCTATGATAATTGTCACTTGTTTATAATAGCTAGATTTATTTATTTATTTTGAACACATTTCTTGAATAGTTAAGACTTTTGCCACTTATGTATAAATGATGAAAAAGATTTATAAAATATAAGAGAAAAATTAACTCGTACTTTTTTAAATACCAAAATTCACTCTTTCTAATGAACATTTTAAAGCATTAAGAAATCTCAGAAATTGTAATAAAATTGTAATTACCAGTTCTGACATAGGTAAGAAAATACTAATTCTTAGAAATCCTGCAATAGATAAATGCAAATGCGTGCTACTCCTAGGCTAAGTTTGGGTTCATCGCACTAACTCATGACATATTACCTATAGCAACGCCTATCGTCAATATACAATAGTGACGCTGTCAAGGTTATTGTCTTTTTATTTCAAGTTTGGAGCAATTCGAGCTACATTCTACTGATGCATAATTCAATAGGCTTGGTGATTATGAAAACTATATATAAATAACTATATTTGAGCTTTCATCATATTAAATTTGATAATCTAAACTTCTATTTCTCTTATCTGATTAATACAGGGGTTACCAAGATGGTAGAGACTTAATATGCACTATGAGTTTAAGATTTTGCCAACTACACCTCCGTTGATTTGTATTTTTACCATGCAAACCCTGATTTTCAAATTTCCAGATTGAGTATAGCCTCCTGGCATTATGGAAAAAATTGTCTCAATATCCTCCCTCAATATCCTCGTATGCGTCCAACGTTTACGAATCCTGAATCAAAACCGTATTGGATATCTAAATGAAAATATAGTTTGGTGAAATTTATTTTGTGTTAAACTATAAACATAAGCGTAAAAATTTTATGTTATAATTATTATGTTCTCAAGATGCGTTCACTATATGCGTATTTTCACTATAACGAGGAAAAGAGTGTAAACTACTTTATAACAAATCATGTGCAGTACAATTAGGTTACTTTTAGTAATTAAATCTAGAGTAAAGTCAGGTCAAAATGATGCTGGTTTCGGTGGTTAGGAGTGTATGCAAACGAATCTATATACTCTTTTGTGTTCGAAAACGGAGTTAATAATTCGCAAGCAGATTTTTTGTTTTTTTAAAATTTACCAAAATGAACATTTTATAATTATTCTATTAATTATATTAGTGGTGTAATCGTATTTTTATTAACAATTATTTTTCTTTACATTTCCTTATATTTTATTATTACTACGGACTGAGCGATCCGACGATTCAATCTGGATAGAAACTTCATTACAAAGTTTGATACATCAATAAAAATTCGTTCATTTTCTACTAATTAGTGTATCTGAAATGAAAGTCTAAACTTGAATGAAAGAGGAATTATGAACTAATACTTTAACAATTGTGGACAGGAATAAATGTTATTATAATATAAATTTATGATTAGGTGTCAAAATATAAAACAAAAGTATTTGGCAATTATTCACTATTTCATTGTTGAGTTAACTTTTTTTCAAACCTTACTAAAGAGTTATTAAATAAAAATTGAAACCTAATCATAAATTTATATTATAATAACATTTATTCCAGTCCTGGATAGTTAAAGTATTAGTTCATAATTCCTCTTTCATTCAATTTTATACTTTCATTTCAGATAAACTAATTAGTAGAAAATGAACCAATTTTTATTGATGTATCAAACTTTGTAATGAAGTTTCTATCCAGATTAAATCGTCGGATCGCTCAGTCCATAGTAGTAAGTCTTTTTAAATAAAATATAAATTCTTATTCTATTTCATTAATTTTAGATTACTTCACATAATATTATTACAAAATCAAATTGTTATTTCGATAGTTTTAAACATCTGCTGACGTTCTTGACTATTGATATATTAAGCCAAGCTAGTGTGAACTAGACTACTTCTGCCATGCTCCAATAAATTATGAATTTATCAATGTTCTATTCTGAAGATATCCTCAGTGTTTGATGAGATGGATAATTAATAACGGAGCAGAGATAGATCTATTCATCTGATGGAAGCCATTCAGAAATGATAGGGGGTTAAAATAATTGCCGAGGCGATTTATGTCCTTCAAGAATATTAACTTCAATAACAGTTTTATTATTTATAAAATATAATTTACAATGCTCATAAAGAATTCGCTAAAATATTTGAGCATGGTAATGTCATTTTCTATAAATTTAATTATTATTAGTAGTAAAGTAGCATTATAACCAGATCTTCTGATTGGACAAGAGAAAGTGAGCGTGGGACTGACGTCATGGCCTTACAGTGCGAGGCCTGTTTTGTGGCCGTTCATAAATTACGTCATGTATTTTGATGACGTAAATTGGGTCATTCAGAAATTACGTCATGATTTCCTTATAGTGTGACCACGATTTTGGGCAATTACGTCATAACCTGCTGTATAGTGGATCGCCATTTTGGGTATATTAATAAATTACGTGGCATTAATCAGACAAATACTACGTCATACATAAAATACGTCGTTTTTTGTCCGCGCATGCGTTATAGTGGACTGTAGTGGGCAGCAATTTTGGTACATTTCATAAATTACGTCGACTAATTCATACTAAACTAAGTCATAACTAAATTACGTCGTCTTTATATTGTAATATATTTCATATATTATGGCCTCCTATCATTAGCCCGTTATAGCTCATTGACCCCCATATATACTAGACACACCATAGCAACATTCCATTAGCGTATACTCATATCTTAATTGTTAGAGTTGTCGTAGAACTGTATGCTCATTTTATCTATGATGCGTGGCCTCACCAATTGACTGGCCAGAACAGATTGGATTGGCACTCCATATAATCATAGAAGTTAGTTCATATTCAAAGGCCTTCAAGTGCACAGTCGGCCTCAAGCCGTGTAAACTGCTATCTAATCATAGAGTATGTATGAGTAGAGCCTA
>JAQFXN010000429.1:0-22440 GCA_034693365.1 Liacarus xylariae | reverse complement strand
TTCTCCTCTTTTTTCCAACGACTCCTTTATTCCTTTTTTCTCCCTTTTTAATGATATTTTGTTCAACAACAGGTATATTCTTTCAGTAATAAAGGATATTATTAACATTGAATAGACATCACATGAAATGTTATAGAATTTTGTTTCCATATTTCATAACATTCTTATTCAGATGTCTATAAAAACAGTTAATTCAAACAACAATTATCTTTACTCCTAAAATAACATTTGATATTGTAGTCACTGATTATTATGGTAAATATAAGTGCCCTGGTAAGAATAAAACTTAAACCAAAACAAGATTAATGTCATCAATATGTTTATGAAAGGATAAAAAATAAAGAAAAAGTAAATCAGGAATGGGCCGAATCGAAATCGACAATAGTATTTAATTGTAAATCGTAATGTTCTTTACTTCACATAACATGCTAAAAACGTAATCAATTGTGAATTTGATGGAAATTAAATACATATTTAATTACATATTTCGATATTACATATTTTTAGCCCATA
This sequence comes from Liacarus xylariae, assembly GCA_034693365.1. Lineage (NCBI taxonomy): Eukaryota > Metazoa > Arthropoda > Arachnida > Sarcoptiformes > Liacaridae > Liacarus > Liacarus xylariae. The sequence goes on along the minus strand of JAQFXN010000429.1, from coordinate 21,927 downwards.
TTGTAGTCAATATAAAGGCATTTATAAATACATATAAAGTCTTGGACAAATAAAAATGCCCATGGTCTGCATAGTTTTATACTATCCATATGTAGTTCAAAAATTATATTCATTTATTGACTTAAACTTCAATAATAGAATTGAACCTTTTAATATTTTCTGAAACTTTAATGATCATCTTTCAAGTTATAGAAAGTTCAATAATTTTATTTAACTTTAAGCCTTAAAAATTTTAATATAAATATTGGACTATATATGGATAGTATAAAAACTATGCCGACCATGGGCATTTTTATTTGTCCAAGACTTTATATCCGGGGCTTAATAATGACTATATATCTATAAATAAGCTCACACTTCAATAACCTCTGGGTTGGGTTTTATCAATAAATCTTCACAAAAGAAATATTTTAGTTTTTTCAGTTTGTTTTAGTTTTGTTTGTTTTATTTTGTGATAAATTTGTTCACTTATTCTCTATTTCACGTATGAAATGAAAGATAAGACACATTAGTAAAAGAAGCCAACAATTCTGTTTTTGATAATATTAATTATTATCCAGTTTATTTTTTAATTAAAAAATATGATAACAAAATTTATAATTAATTATATTGCATTCAATTTGATATTTAATAAAATTAAATAAAAACTTAAAAGTCATAAATCAAAACATAGATATTATATTAAAATAACTAACAAATTGTTTATTCAAAAAATTTTCTCTAATATATAACTTTAAACATCAATTCACATGAGACCAATTTAGCAAGAGTAATTCATTAATAAAGATTTTAGCATTTCTTTAATAATTCACAATTTTCCCATGTGACATTTTCCTCATATAATCTTTAATTAATATTTCTAATAGCAGTAAAACTTTTAAAAGCATGATAAGTTGAGAAGCACAGTAAGAAAATCTATTTGAATGAATTTATTTATTTCTATTATAATTTTGATTTAGATTTTCATTGACACCTCATTTAAATGGATAGTCATATTATGAGTCCCTAATGTAATACAGTATATATTTTTATGAAACTTCTCCTTTGATATGCATGTAGGGTTCGCCCTTCCCACTTCCCATTTTTATATCTTCCCGGAAGAAAAGAACCGGGAACTTCCCACTCCCAAATTTCCAAAAACAGGGAATATAAAAAGTATTAAAAACAATCAACAAATTTTATATGATGACATGATTGAGCTATGAATTACTGCTATAAACGATGCCATTTATCTACAAAAATTCAGAATATTTTGTAAAATTTCGTTAAAAACAGTCAAATATTACTCATTTTCTTTAAGTTTCTGTTAAATTCTTTTGAAATACTGTGAAAAAGTTTAAAATCGATTATATTTTATAATTTCGTAATACCTTCACGACCCTCCATAGCAAAACCGCCAAGGACATTGCGTGACACAGCATACTATATTCCCACAATGTCTCAAAATTTAAAGAAAATAGTATTATCTTCAATAATATTACAAAATTGTTTGCTTTCTATAATATGCTCACAAACATAAATATTCTTGCTAAACAATAGGTTAAATCTATACTCAATCATCAGGTAGTTTGAAATCTAGCAAAATGTTATCAACTTACTCTTTTTACTTACATATAACATAATTGGCCAAATTTTCAAAAATTACCAGTCTGTTTGGTTTTGAAATATTGAAAACTAATCCCTCTTAAACAAAAGCTGCCGAGGAGTAGGTTATAGTCAAAACACCTCTTAATTTAATAGTGCAATAAAAAAGACGACAAAGGTGTTTTTCAGCGAAAACTAGTTGGCCTAGTGGACTGGGTAAATAGTGGATTTTGAAAATTTTAGCCTAGAGTGTTTTACGAAGGATTTTTAAGAAAGTTTTTTATAAATAAGGTATTATACTATTAGTGATGGCCAAAGATATCATAGTTAGGGAATACTGATAGGGGTCTCAAAATCACAGGACAAATAATCATGAATTATCTTAACCTGACAAGATTTGAGCAAATATTAGCAAGAACTTGACAAAAAAAAAAATTTCTAATAATTTAGACAGAATTTCACAGATTATGGTTTTACAGGATTTCAAAACTATAACTTCGGTGTCATTTTTCTCAAAATTTTTGGCCTCTTTTATCTTTATCACAGGGGGTCATATTTTTTATCATTTTGTGGAGACTGGAGTATCTTGGCTATACCCTCTATTGGCCATCCATATATTCTATGTTCGCCAAAGGGGGTAAAGCCAAAATAATCTCTGTGGCAAAATATAACAAAATACTCGCCCATTGACATTTTTAGCCGTAGTATAATTTATTGTAACTTTTCCATGCCAACCGTTGCATATTTCACCTTCCGATTGCATTTTGAAAACAATTTCTCACAATACCTATTCTTATATTTTTTTCTGTCTCGACTAACCTTGGCTATTATGTAATACTTTAAATAATAAAGTACTTTTTCGCAAATAAACTAAAAATAACTTTACGATTTCAAAACATAATTAAGTATTTTTATATTGATAGATTTAGCCAAATCTTGTTTGAATTATTGATTTCTTCTCAAGTCTAATGCTATTTTTATGGATTTTAACAAAAATATGTACAAAATTGTGTTAAAATCTTTGAGATAGATCAATTTGCTATTAGTTTAGCCGCTGGCGCTCTATTTGGAATATTCTATGAAATTTGTCAAATATTGTTGTTCTAGCAGAATATATCATAAATTCCTTGGATTCTGTCAAATTCATGCAGAATTGGTCGAAATTCTTTTAAATTACGTTGTTAATTAAATTCTGTAAGAATAGACAATTGCAAACTACAATAACTATTTTGGTTCTCATTTCCCTCCTTTATATTTTCCTAGAAAATGGGAAGTACCCAGAGGGAATTTATAGGGAATATTCCGGGAGAGAACTTTAGGTCTAACCCTATATGCATATAAATTGCGAATACAATTGTGTTCTGCAGTGAAGTGTCTTTTAAAGAAACATAGATTTGTTAAAATAAAGATTATAATAGTATTATATCGTCAGCTAATTCTGTACTGAAATGTTGGAATTGGAGTCAAATTATAATCTTTTTCTTTGGACGTTATAGAAGCAAAACATATAACATTTGTTTTTATAAATAGAAAAGATGTTTCATATCCTAAATTATAATTTGTTACAAATATTATATATTAGTAAAAAACAAATTATTTCGATTTAATTCAAATTAATTAATTATAAATCAGTAACTCTTCTATCATTTTATAACCCAATTATTAAGTGATGCATAAATGCAATAATGATTTCCGATAACTACAGTATATATAAAATTTCAAAAATTTTATTATTTTTATTCCCACTGTTTTTTGCATATATTTGGTGTCAAATATTTAAAATTAACATTTCATTTCACGTCTATATTAATCATAATTCTTTGCACATTTATAATACTATCGCATCCGAAAACAGCCATTAAATATAGATTGATGCATGCAAGTTTAATTATTTCTGGTTAAAGATACTCAAAATTGAACATGACAGATTTACAAAACTATCAATATTAAACAGAAAAACAATAAAATGATTACTGTATTGAACATGATGAATCATCATTGATAATCAACCTATTTAATTGATGAAATAAACAAAATATTTCCTAAAATTTTCGAATAGCTAAATTTTATCTGAAGTAAGCAAGTTTATTTTTACATCGTTGATATGTATTTGATTTTTCCATTCAAATGTCTAATTTAAACTGGTTATCTCCAAAAAAATATCACCCTTATCTGATTACTTGAATATTTATATCTAGAATAATTAATCTTAAATTAAAATCATTAATGAAAAATTAATTCCATAGTAGTTATATGTTAGAAAAACAATTTATCATGTTAAAATTCAATTATCTTAATTATTAAGTTAGTTCCTAGTGATGACATACAACTGATTTATCGCATAACAAATTTTTTACTATAACTTATTTGGTTTACCCCTTGCGCACCATCACAGCTGAATATAAAACATTTTCTCTGAAAAAACCCAAATCTAAGAAATAAAATAATAATTCAAAATAAAAAAAAAGACAAGAATATAACAAAAAAAAATAAAGAAGAAAAACCTTATGAAATGTTTAGAATATTTTTCTCATTTTTCATACAATTTCATGAGAATATTTCTAAATATTAATATTCAGTCTATTTTTTCTTTTCGTTTTTATTCATATTATTAGTATTGAGTTCACAATTGGGTAAAAAGCATTCTCTATAAACATAGAGATTCTACCAATAACTGTATGGAAGGAAGAAAAAGAAAGAAAGAATAAGAATTGAAATAATAAATTGATTTCAATAAAGAATTTATTGTAAAATATTTTCTATCGACTAATGTCTTATTTATTTATTATATTTAAATAAAATTCCTTGATTCTATAAGAATATAATTTATCATTTTATTCCAATGACAAGAATTATTATTGGAAATCAGAGTACAGCACACGACTACTATTCTGTGCAATGTTGCACAGATAATAGCTTTTGTTATATGGCTTTTTCGTGGCTCAGGATATCCAGCGGATTCATCAATAGTAGTAATTCAATAGTCTTATGATATTGTTATGTAGGGATGGATAGAAGGGAATGGGGCTATAGCTCAGTTAATTAAAAGAATGAGATTCCAAACTATGTATTTATGATAATCTAAATTATTACCTTGAGTCATTGAATAATTAGCTTGTTTATTCTACTATTATCTCTATTGCAACTGGGTATTTTTTATATAGCCATGTAATAAATCTAATCTTGTCTTCAATTGACCCCCCGTTCAAAATACTTTTGTACATCACTGGGTGTATAGGATTGCAAAATAAGTTAATATGTTATTGAGAGCTAATAATTATATCAATAGAGAGAGACATATCGTATAAGTAATGGCTTCAACATTAAGGCTTGTCTTAAGTCTTTAAAACTCATATATAAATAATGGATATTATGCACAGCTATAGGTAGTTATGGCAACAGATTGGATGATTGGATACACACTCTATGTCATTGAAAAGAGTTGTATTTCTTTTTTTGATATTTGTTTTCCTCCACATCTGATATAACTCTCATCCGTGAACTGAGATGAACGACATATTCCAGGCCTCACAACACACATAACATATTAAATTCTGACTATAGTATAGATTAAATGCTTCAAACAATTTTGGGTCAAAAACTATTTAAACTATAAAACTCGTGATTAAAAAGTTTGTTTCACTTCATATCACAATATATTTCATATAATATTTTTTCGATAAACTAAAACAAAAGAGATATTTATTTATTTTTTGTGCAAAAGTCTATAGTCTTTATGCGATGGAAACCCGCATTCTTTTTGTGGTTTATATTAAATGTCTTGAAAAACATAAAGATGTTAGTCACGTGTGAATGTGTGCGCAAGGGGTAGCGCATATACAATACATCTATTCTATACTGAAAAAAATTTCTTGATAGTTTATCTAAATCGCACCTTATTATTCTTGTGAGCTTGAACAAAGACTTGATTCTGATTGGTGATTTTGTCTTATGATCCGTATTTTTGTTTTAATTACTAAACTAATATTGAATCTGTGGAAATGTGCTAGATTTCAGTTAAAAATTATAACTCTGTTCAATTATTGCTACAATATTGTACTTGTACTATTGTATTATCACTAAATAATAATGATACCTTGTAAAATAATGTATAAATAAAATGTAAATCTGTTATTTTTCATTGCTTACAATGAAAAATGATAACAAAAACTTTGCCAAATTATACTGCTACAAATTCCTATGATAGTCTTAATATTCACCTAGCTTTTACTGTAACTTTAGTAGTCTTGTGCCATTAGTATAATATTTATGATTTAAAATAAATATAATGTTTTTATTTTTTAATATTTAAACCATTGATTGGATTAAAGAATTTAAATAAGAAAGCTATTTAACAAAGTATTTAGCATTAAAAGAATTTATTCCTCAAAATCTTATTTCTTTTAACTTTCTAATTGCATTTCGCAACCAACTGAGCTTGATAATCTAGTAGCAGTTTCCAGATTAATTTTTAAATACTCCTCTATATTTAAGCAAAAAATAATAAAATGTTTCCACTTTTCTGATTAAACACTAAAATACTTTTAGACTTTTAAATTACAATTACTGTCTAATCTATATATGTGTTGATGTAATTTTACATTGTCTTCTATACACAAATGTTAATGACAATAGAAATTAATTATTAATCTCAACATTTAGTATTAGAGGATATAATTAAATGTTGTTTTCATTAATTGAAATTTTATTATCCGACAAAAACCAGAAATAAAACTTTTTTAGTTTATTGATTCGATAAAAATTGTGAAACATATTTATTAAAAGCTAAGAATATATGAAAATCTATTTTTATTCCTCAAAGACTGTTATTGTTAATTATTCTCAGAATACTATCTATACTGAACTTTACTATTTATAGACTTCGTGTATTAAGAAAACAAATTAATCTTGCAACATGAAACTTTAATTATAATTTATCTACCGAATGTACTCTAAAGTACTCTGCTAAGTACTATGAAAGTAGCTATGCGAAATAACTTGTTTATTCTGAAACAAGATCTTATGCTGAATAAATAAAAACTAAGCAAGTTTATTTATAGATGATAAATCTCGTTGAATGAAGTTTGTAGATTTTCAAGAAAATTTTTGAAAGAATATATTGGAGTAGTGGAAAATTGCTCTTGTAGGAATTTTATGTTTTTAGTTAATATTATTTGCGCATTCTTTATAGAAGTAGCTGAGAAAAATTTAACAAGATTCATTTTAAAATTTCATATTAAAGGATTAAAATCAGCAAATAGTTTGAATAATTTTTGACAATTTTTAGCTCACATTTCATCTAAGGTGAAATAATTACATTTTAAAGATGACATTCTCATGAACCCAAAGGGGAATTATGTAATATAAACCCATTTATATGACCCGAAAACAGCAAAAACGAATCTCAAATGTTTGAATTCTTCATTACAATACACCTAATCTATAGCCAATGCTTAGACTTGTCTTTATAGCAATACACCTAATCTGTTAGCAATGCTTAGACTGTGCTATGCAGTGAAACTGGTATACCAATACTTATAACTCATTAAACGAAACTCATTTTTGCTGTTTTCGGCTCATATGTGCATTAACCCCATGTGCATCTCTGAATCTAAATGATTATACGATTGAAATATGAAAACTATTTAATAATGAAAATATCATTTTTAGAGTTGACGGACATTAGAAGCAAATCAAACAAAACTTTAATATTTATATAATTGTGAAAGAATATTTCCATTTAAATAGAAAGCTTTTCTAGGAATACTTTTGATATTATAAGGCAACTGTTTGCTTAACTGAGGGAACATTTCATTAAAATACGAACAATTTTTGTTTATTGATTTTATTTATTTTTTACAAATTAACAATAATTAGTGAGAATCCCCTGTTTTTGTATGTGCGCACAGCAAATAAACTTACAGAAATAGCACGCGGTATATATCCCATCTTACGTTGATTTCTTCTTGACTATTTCTTTGTTTTATTTAGACACAATCTATTAACATTTCTAATGTAATTCGGATGAGTTTTGTGTGAAAAACTACATTTAGAAAAATTAAAATATATTAATAAAAACATTAAATTCAGTGAAACTAATTGATCATTAAATTTAACAATCTTTCAAAAATGTGTTGTTCAGTCATTTGAACAGAATTTGAGTCCAGAAAAAAATATATTAAATATAGAACTAAATTACATATTAAGAGAGAAAAGAGGATACAATACATTAACTCATCTAAGGTTTCAGAGAAGAAAAAATAGATTTAGACTTTAGTAAAGGTGTTGTTTGGGAAGAGAGAGAAAAAACGGAGATGAAAATTAGACTTCAATGCTTATATCGGATATAATGATGCAAAAAGAGTAGAATAGCATTGAAAACAATTTATAAGACATGTCGTATTCAGAGCTTAAGAGTATATCATTAGAAACTAGGCGTAGGTATTAATAGTGGCCGAATATATATAACAAATATAACTATAATATAGTCTATAGTCTATAGTCTATACTAAAAGATCATTATATTAAATGTTATCAATTCTTTTCCATCGATATCCTATCACTTGTTATACTATATTATAAATTATTAGTTATTAAATATATTATATTATATTAGAAAATACTCTTTTGACAATTTATTTTTTAATATTATTTAATACTCTGTTTTTCATATCTTTTTTTATCTAATATTTTCATAAAAGTGTTTGTTATTCTTCTTCGAAAACATGAGATTAAAATAGCTTATCATTTGATAATGTTATCAATCATTAAAATTAATTGTTATACAATGGACTCTCCTTATAGTGAATAATATAATGTAATGTTTGCAAAATGATGTACAGAATAGCAACTGTGTTTAGAAATTCACCTATCATTGAATTTTATATCTTTTAAAAGAATTGTATTTAATTTAATAAAAATGTTTAAAAAAATTTAATCCATATTTCATGTTAGGCTCAAAAGCATATTAGATTCAAATGCAATATTAGATATTTAAGACACGATTCAATACATTTAAAATATAAATATTAATATAAGAGATAACATATATTTAATAGAATTTTAAAACTAATGCTAAAATACTTGTTTAAATTATATAATAAGCTTTACTCATATCAACAAGAACGTATCAAGCTGATAATCTTCTAACATGCTAAGCTTAGGCTTGCTCTGTCAAAAATCATTTATCTTTGAAAATTTTTTCTACTTGTTTTTTGAAGTTTCTGTCAAATTCTTTAGTTTCTGAAAACATTATTTAGCATTGTGTCAGTCAGACTACAAAATAATCTTTGAAAGACATTTGGGAAATATATTCTTCTTATGATTCATAAAATTTTTCAATCCTTATTGACTGAGCTCTACTGAATCTTCACTTTTATATTCTCTATTCTTATTCCAACATGTCTATATTATTTTATTTTTAAATAATTACTTTTCTAGTTCAAATAAACTGTATAATGTGATTTGCTTGGTCAAATTTCTCAATCAGTCAGGCTAAATTGTTGGGTTATGAATATTATGCATTAAATATAACAGAAAACTTTTATGTAATATTTATCTGAATATACTAACCATAAAAGTGTATTACAAGTCAACAATTTCTTTGTTTACTTATTATATATTTCCAATACAATCAAACAATTATACTCAAAGTTAATATTATTGTTTCGATAGATAAATAAACTACAATTGATATACAGGCTTAATATTTATATTGTATAAAAATTATTATATGTGAAAATATTACATCAAACGATAAATTCTTCTTCCTTTATATAAGGATTTTGTACTCGTGGTGGTTTTCATGCTGCTTACCGGGATCTTTCACTAATTTTGTAAATAGATTTAAATAAATAAAATAAAAATTTATGACATTTGATAATTCAAAGTCAAAATTGCTTTAAAATCTTAACTATAATACATGTGTTTGCTTCTGCTTTAACTTGCGGTGTGATTGCACTATAATATGCATATATGTTCATTAAATTCATCAATGAATTTCTATCTTTTATACTAATGGATTTACTAATACTTAAAGTTGTTTGCTAATTCATCTCGAACATTTGTAAGCATTATAAATATAAAAGCAACCAGGAGTAGAAACGCTTATAGAAAAGAACTTATCGTTTGGTATTTTTCATTTTTCTTAAGTAAAATACAATGTCTCACAGAATCGTCTATTATTCTCATTCACTTTCTTCAAGTGTTTTCCTTTCATTCCTTATATAATTATGAATTGATATATAAAATACTCTAAAGAATAAGCTAAAGCATTGAGAATATGAATAAAAAAATTTATTTTTCTTTAGTAACACATGTTATCCCTAAGATATTCTGCATATCCAAAGCTTATTAGAGCTTAGGATAGTTATATTTTTCAAAATAATTATTCAATTCATCAGTAAATTATGGGTAAAATATTCAAAAAAGTGGTTTAACTCAAGGGTAGAGAGAGAAAAAAAGTAAATAAGAAATTCTTGACTAAAAAAATCCAATCAATTATAGTATATTTAAACCTAATATTGAAATTCTTGAGATAATTTTGTTTTTGTTGCCAAAAGTTTTTTAAGGTTTTCATTAGTAGAATAAAAACTACTCTATTATGTGAAAATATATTCTTATATTCAATACATGAACAGAATGTTATGACAGAAAGCACTGGAGGAAAGGAAATAATTTATTGATCGGTTAAAGTTTTCAAGAATAAGAAGAATAACTAAAGAATAAACACAAATATTTGAATTGTTAAGAGAGAATACAACACGAAATCAATTAATCTATTCTTTGGTTTCTTACATAAAAAAAAGCTAAAGAATTTTTTATATATTGTTTTTATTCTAAACATAAAATTTGTGGACAAGTTATATATGGCATAATTAATAATGTCTTAATTGATAGTAGACATGAGCAGGAGGACAGGGCTTTATGTGTATATCATTCATTAATTTAACAATGTTTTTATGAAATATTCTTCCTTATATTTTCTTAATTGTTTTAATAATACTGTATATAAATAATATTCTTTTTAGATTTCAAACTGTTAATTTGGCCAAACAAACAAATATCATCCCTGTATATTTATAAATATATCAACCTGATCACAAGCATTTTGGGCCACTCCCTATCTTGTTTTGATAGACCAAATTACAATTTATAAATAAATATGATTTTTATTCGTTTTGTCGCAAATGCCTTCAGAATAATAATATAGTTTGAAATTTATAACTATATTATTATTTAGTAGTACTCCAGAGATGCAGAATTTCTGCAAATTTAAACAATATTCTAAAATTTTAACCAACTTTTAAACTAAATCTCTTATAATCTGAAGAGAAGCAGAGATAACCAAGAGAAGGTATAGCCTAAATACTCCTACCCCTGAGTTTGGCATTTTGTCTGCTACACCCTCACCAGACTTTTCGCGCCGCAGTTAAAAATTTTTGCTTTCACCTTACTCCTTTTGTGCATCTCTCATATTTTCGAATTTTATATAACCCTGCTTTTTTTTATTCTCAATCTACTAAGGTATTTCAATTACACCCACCCATCGGTCGACCTTGGCTACCCCTGATAGAAGTGTTACCAGATTTGGAAACCTTGATTCAAATACTTGTTGTAAATGTGTTGTGAATACATTTTAGGAAATATTGACATGTATTATATTTGCTTTTAACAAAGTTAATTTATTATTAATATGATAACAAAAAAATTATAGTGGCAATAAAATTTTTAAACAACTGAAAATAAGCATATAATTATATTTTGTTTTTTAAGTTGTTTATGTTGTTTTTTATTCTATGTACCTCTCAATAAAATCTGTTATAAACTCATTATTTTACAAGTAAGACCTAGATTAAATTTTTAATAGACTATTTTCAGCCATAAAAAGTTTTTAAAACATAAAATAATTTATATTAAGTTATTCAATAAGCGTTTTTGGTAATACTACCTCCTATTACCCCTGTGGTTGACAAAACACCCCTGCCCATATCTCTTGCATGTGCCCAACTTGGTTATCTTTAATTTTCTCGGAGTTTGAAAATGCATTTGCAGATTCTAACCTCCCACTCCTCTTCCTCCTCATTGTCTATGCATTGAACAAGTGGTAGAATACAAATGGTTAGACTTTAATGTAATTTTGATCTTAAATTTCATGAATTTTGAAATAAAAATCACAATAAGTTATTTGTCCTGTTTTGTTGTGTCAAGAAATAGTTGTTTGAAACATAAAACAATTGTATATTTGGTATTGTTTTACATTAATTTGTTTGCTTTCTATTATAATAAAAGATAAATTTTTATATTTTGTTTGAGTAAATATTGTTTGAAGTTTTGTGACTATAATAGGAAATTATATAAAAACATTGAAAATGTCAGCAAATTTTAAATATGAAACTGAATTTCAATTTTATATCTATAAATAGCTTAATTGTCCTTTGAATACATGAATTCCATTGATTTAATTTCAAACGAATCAAAATAATAATTTAAAGTAATTAACAAGATAAAAAACTGAAATATGATAGATTAAAATTTTATTTCTAGCAATAACAATTGTTTGGTAGAGAATTAGAAAATCAATTCAATTACTCTATGCATTAGGAAATTTTTGAATAAATGATAAAGAATAAAAAATAAAATATTAAAAATGTTATATTAGATTTCAACAGAATCTAAACATATTTCATAACCAATACATTAATATTAATAATAATATTCGGTTATATAATATTTCCAGAAATTCATTTATTAAATTTTAATAAAATAGGAAGGGGGGATTGACTGAAAATAAGATACCTTATTATTATGAATAGCATAAAAATGATATTTTATACTTTATTTATTGTGATTTGCTATCCATTCAGGAAAATGACTACTATTATAGTATTATACTATATTATACTACTATTATATAATAAATACTATTATATAATATAACTGGAAATTAAATTTCAATATTGAAATATGTTGAACATGATTATTTATAGAATTATTTATTAATAAATTTTTATTAAAATTATTTCACTATAAAATTCAGTTTATGGTTAAATATTTGTCTGAATTAATAGGAAAGTAGAATAAATAAATATAAAAGTTTCTTTTTAAAATTATCCTTTACATATTCCAAACCAATATTCCTAGGAGCATTCTTACAAATTGAGTCACGTTATATCGAAAAAGGAGTAAAATAAAATTGCTATTCTACCATAATTCCATTTTTGCTTGTTGATTTTGAATATTGTATCATAATATCAATCGGAATAATTTTATAAATAAATGATTATATTATCTGACTTTGTTATAAATGATATGTCTATATGTCTGATAGTCTTTGTACGCAAGTTGGGGTAAACTATGTATATTTAACTAAGAATTTGTGTATGAATTGAGTCACGATTTCATATAAGATTTATAAACATTGTCAGTACGTGTGCATCAATTTTCATAAGCGTATGTAAAAACTTCTTTTTTGGAGTTTATATATTTGTATTTATACTCAAAATTAAAGCCAGGGGTCGCCAGAGGGTATAGTTAAATTACCCACATGCCAAAATTTTTCAAATACTCCCCCCACCCCTGACAGCTTGACGACGGTGCAATTTTTTTTGTATTTTTCAGCTAGGGGCAAAGGCGATGAAGTTAGGGGGTATCTGTCTTTAGATGTAATGATATAAATTTTAGATTCTTTCTCATAGGACTGTACCCCCAGTGCTCATCCCTGATTTTTATCTTATTCGCCGGCTTTTTTTGAGCTTTTCGTATTTTGTCATTTTAGTACTGTATATCCCCTGGCATTTTGAGAATTTCCAAAATATCATTACGTATACCTCTCCCTGACTCGCCAGACCATTGCCACTCAACTATTTTATCGATTCATTAGTTAGAATGTGGTATCAAATCCAGAATTTATATGCATATCAACAAAAAGATTATGCTTTGGTTCAAATTGTTCCAGTTGCACCTATTTGATTCATAATTACTCAATGGATTATTGGAGACATTAATAACTATTTTGTATGCCTTTTATTCTTTTGTCGAATATTAATGTTTAATTTGAATTGAATTTTCAAACAAAATAATTCATAAATGCTTTTGAAAAACAAATATTAGATTTCAAATAGTTATTCATTATTAATATAATATATAATATTATATTTTGAAATAGAATGGGATAATAACTACATTAATATTTGACATTCATTTTGAAATAATAAAATTTTAATACTTTTATATTATGTAAATAATAAACAATAGCTTTATATCAAATAATCAACTAGATTAATTAACAAAATTGAGTCATTTTTGATTCTTCTAAAATTAGCTACCATATTTATTTTCTATTAAATATAAATCAGAAATTTAATATATTTTAGAGTATATACAAGAATTCTGTAATAATGAAGTGTGCTGCTCAATATTTTAGAATGAGAATATTTTGCTAAAATTTGATATTTTTATTGTATTTTGATATTGATATTAAATTAAATGTCAAAATTAATTGAAAATTTTTAATAGGATAACTTTATTTTCCCCTTCAAATCAAAGCCAATATATCGAATCTATAAAAATCTTTGATTGATTCAAATCATCAAGTTGTACTACAAGATTTAAGTGAATGTCTCAGGGTTAAGAATGTCTTTTCCTAAAAATAATAGTAATTTCCAGAGCTGATCACAGCCTTACCCATCAGTAGATGCCATAAGTTTCCAGCAGTGAAGTGAAGAGCATTCCATTTGAAACTCACTACCGAAACAGAACTAATTTATGCCATAAGTTATGGTATGTGTAGATTCAAATGGAATGCTGTTCACTTATGGCATCTACTGGTGGGTAAGGCTGTGATCAGCTCTGGTAATTTCTATTGGATTTAGGAAAAGACATTCCTAGCCCTGGGACTTTCATCTGGCAAAAGTAGTACAGGTTTAAATAAGTATTTCCAATGCTTTTGAGATCTAATTTCTTTTTTATTTATTTCAATGTTTTTATTTTAGTCTATTATTTGTTAAGAAATAATAATTTAAGAACATATGTATAAAAAAAATTCTCAATTTTGAAATAATCCTTTGACTCACTTCTTATTTATTACTTAATCATCAAAGGGTTTAAATTATTAGACATTTTTTTCTCACAAAACTATATTCAATTTATAAAATAAAACGAGACATGAATTCTGTTGATTTAAAATTGAATGGAATATACTTTTCTCCCGGAATAAAACGTGAAAAGATTGTTTAAACCTCTTTCAAAGGTTTAAATAATTTTTTGAAATTTTTATCTTAAATTAAATTTTTAGTTGAATGAGAATTATCGGCGATTTTCAAGTCTATTTTGAAAACCTGAGTTGAAAATAAAATTTTGTTAAATAAATGCTAAATAAAAATGAAAACTATCTTGATATATTATACAATACATATAAATTATAATATTTTATTCCTAAAATATCTTGAACAATTATTTTAGATTCTTCCATGTTTTAATAAGCGGATGGTCAACGTTTTTGATCTAGCTAACTAACGTCGCAAGTTAAATTAGCCTTTTAATAAAATATACTATCTTGAGATGTTATTAAGGATAGACAATGAACCAAAATCAGGGGAGGTATAGGGTACTGATAAGAGACTCAAAAATCACAGGGGATATAGAGGGGGTATCTTGAATTAGAGTGCGAAATTGTCTTGACATGTCGATCCATTCCATCGATCCCTTCTTCTTTATTTTTCAGTCAATTCCCTTCCCATTCCCTTGAGATATGTTTAGAATCCATTCCCTTCCCACTCCCTTCAAACCCGCGAATTACTTCAACACACATACGTAATCTCAGCTCATATTCTTGGGAGCAAAAAAACAATACATACTGTGATTGTGTAACCGTAACTGTAAGTCCAAACACTATAAGGGAGTGAATGGATTCTTTTCAAGTATGTATACCGCGGGTCCCTTATTGAAGAACTTTCAATCCATTCCCTTCAGGTTTACTTTGAATTAATTACCTTCCCTTTCCCTTGAGAGAGTGGGAAGGAAAGGTAAAATGAAGGGAATAGGGATTCTCGTTTCGCATTCTATTTTGAATCACCAAGATCGTGCAGAATTTAATTAAAAAGAACGTAGTCTAACAGAATTTCAACTAATTCTATAAGAATTTAACAGAATATGACGTAATTTAACAAAATTTCGACCAATTCTGTAAGAATTTAATAGAATTTCACAGACATTAAACAAAATTTTGTTATTTTTCTAAAAATTTACAGAATATTGTTAAAAACGGCGTCTTCGGCACCGTTTTTTCAAAAATTTTTAGGGGGGTACCTAATTTTTTCTTCATCACAGGGGGGGTATTTTGGCTATGCCTCCCCCATTGTCCATCCCTAGATGTTATTCTCTTATTAATTCTCCCATTTAGAATTCTCAAGAATATCTACAAGGCAAGTAATTTTATCATTTTACATTTAAGCTGTTACATATAGAAACAATTTTCAACAAGTTAAACTGGTTTATGTAAGCTTAAGCCAGAATAGTTTATTCGAATGCTTGTTTTCTTTTAAGTTAACATAAACTAGTTTACCTAGTTGAAAATTGTTTAAATTGTGCAATGATAATACCGATTCTAAGTATCATGCTAAAAATAATTTAGGACAGATTATAATCTAATATTATCGTGATGTGTGATCATCTTGTCAATAAACCCCTGAGCATTGCCTACTTTTAATAGAATAAGGTATAAATATAATTTTTACGTGGAATTATTTGAGGAAAGAGCAAATCCTGTTTTTGTCATTTGCTGTCTGTCTATCAGATATGAAACGTCCGAATCTGTTATAACAATATTATGTATATATAGTGTATATGTTATGCAACGGTAAAGGGATATAAAGTTTTTGAAATGTAATTTCCAGTAAATATGAAATGTGTTTTCGCAAAAATTTTATTTTAGTTTTTCTTTATCTACTTTGAAATGAAAGCCCTTTAGGATTTATATTCTGTTATATACTCTGTATTTCAAGAGCCAGAATAAACTTTTTTATATTTTCCCGAAAACCACCGCAGTTTATATCATCAACACATATACACACAGAGGAGAGGCCACACCTCTCCCACACACCGAGCATAATGTCATTTTCAGGCAAACGGAAATGTTATGCCAAAAGTGAGACAGAAATAAGTAAATAAAAACCACAAACTTCTATATCTCATTGCATTAGGCGTTTAGTCTTACACTACACTAGTCTTACGTTATATAACACATATTCCTAACCTTATATTGATATTATTTATTTATATCCTATTTGTTCGGATACTTTTTCAAGAACTCAAGACGTTTTTTTGAGAATATTTTTTTTCATTCACTCATATTTCGATTTTTCCTCGAAAAAACACGAATAACTTATTTTTTTTCTTGTATAAGAGTTTTTTTTTAATATATGGAAAAAATATTTTATATAAAATAAAATTCATTCCTATTATAAATTCATTTTTTTAATATTTGATTTTTATATTTTTTTCATATTTTCTTTTGAATACTCTATTTATGTTTAAATTAAATATAGTCTAAGACATGATTAAATTATAATATTTAAATCTATATTTTATTTAGTATTAAAAATATCAAGTTTTTTGAATTTTGAAAATTTTATTGATTTTAGTTTATAATTAATATACATTTGTGTTGAGAAATATGTCTATTGGCTCAAAAGTATAATCGTTTATATACTCTATTATTTTCTTACAGTTTATTCATTAAAAATATACTTTGTTATATATTTAAGGTTGATATGTTTACTCTAGCCACAATACTGTTAAATAAGTAAATATTATAGCTAGTTTCAGTGCATTTACTATCAACTACTGTTATTAATAATAACTTATTATTAATAATTATTTGACAATAGTTTTAATTTTATATTATACTATCGATCTCCTGGTCTATTGACTGATTACAAAACACTTATTTAATTAAGTACTCAATCCAGTAATGAATAGAAACTTCTCTAATTTGAGTTGTCTTTTGAAAATTAAAGAGTTATAAAGTAAAGTAAATATTTAAACAATTAGAAGTAGAATATTCAATAAAGTGAATTATATCCTACATATAATCTCTATTCAGATAATGGTTTGTTTGAATTTTAAATATTTATATATTTACGATTCAATAAAAGTAACCTATAAATTGTCCATTGTGAGGTCCAAAAAAATATAGTAGCTTTATATATTTTACGTCCAGAATATTCTGTTAAATGCTAAAGACGCTTAGTTCTGATACCGAAATTAAATTAATATAATTTAGCATCTTTAAATATTCGGAGTAAAATTAAAAAATAAAGTGTTATCATGATAATTTAGCCCATACTCAACGGTCTGGACATCACTGTTTCATTTGAAAAGAGATATTTTTATTATATAAGTAAATATGAAAAATAATTTTCAAATTGATATTGTTATAAATTGAAAGATGAATTCACTATAAAATATACAATTTATTAAACGCTACTTATTTTATATATTTGTGAAAAACAAAATGATATTCTGATTGTATCAGCGATGCTATCTAGGGGGTTTAATCAGATAAGAGATTGAAACTGAATCATATCTACTAATACTAACTCTATTGAACTCCATTAAAATCTATAGAGTTTGTAATAGTAGATATGATTCAGTTTCAATCTCTTATCTGATCAAACCCCCTAGATCACATCGCAGGTTTGTATGTTTTGTTATACAGTAATAGAAATCTTATATTATTTTCTCCATAACATACTTAATGACTCTTAAGTTTAATGGAAAGTTATTTATTTAAGACTAATGACTGCCGAAAATGTTATTACTTTTAAATCCATTAATAACTAACTGTACTCTCAATTCAATTGTGCGTCTGTTTCACACATTACAGGATTAAATTCACAAAACATTCTATAAATTGTAAATTATTATCCTTTAATACTCATAATGACCTTTTAGCTAATGGACAGATAGTTTGAGTGTAGAATCATTTGAAGAATAGATAAACTGAAGCACAAAATTCATAGAATATGTTCTTATATGTCAGAGTTGCTCAACAAAACCATTGAAAAAGTAACCTAGCTTGGTAAAATTTTAAGAATGCTTTTAAGAATGTTATCAAACCCGCTTTTAATTGTGAGATAGATGACTTTATCAATAAAACCAGTTTTGAACCTAAACAGCTATAAATAATCTGCGTTTGCCTAGCAAAATTTAATATTTCACCTAGCACTAATTGCGCACCTGATCATTCTCAACATATATGCTGTACTTATATACAATAATTTTGGGCTCAGATTAACAGATAAACTTAGGTATTATTAGATAAGAGAATAGAAATGAGAAGAATGCGCGCACTAAACAAAAATTCTTATCAAGCAATTAATCACATACCTGTGCCGGATGTTCGACAGTAAACTTGCACTGTTTCTCAGAGAAGCATTCATTTTTGCTGAAATGTTCTCTATTTAATAGAGTTAGACTAAAATCGGCGAAACATTTCGTATTTGGCGACGGATTTCTAAGTATTAGATAAACGCCAAGTGCTTTGTCATTAGTTCTGGTGTACGATAGCGCCCAACGATGATAGCCATAGCAAAAGTCTTTAGTCGTGGCGTCTCTGTATAGGTCTCTGGTCACCGAACGGGTCACTATGAATGTGAAGACTCCGGTATTACTTCTATCGTTTAGTTTTGTAAATCTATAGAGTAATGCCATTATTATTATTCTTATTCTTCTCCTAAAAAAACTGATTCTTATTGTATTGGGAGTCGAGAGAAGTGATGACAACTTTCACTCTCTATCTCACACTCACTCCTCTTCTCTCTCTATTCTGTACTTCAATTGCACTTCATTTGAAAGAAGAATATTCTGCAAAAAAAAGACAGAAAAAACAATTATATAACCAGTAACCGGAGTAATATATGTGTTATACCGCGCGCTTAGCTTTTGGAGATTTCTCTAAATTATATAAATTGAGAATAAAAAGTAACGTCTATTGAATTTATGTCAAGTTTGTTGTTGACTAATATAAAATCAATTACTAATATTTTTTTATTCCACTTTTAAGTCAGAACGTTATTCTCTTTCTAAGTCATACAGTTTTATGACTAAAATAGTTAGAATTGAGAACTATTCATATGTGGGACATAACTTAGTCTTTGTCACTATTAATATTTTCAAGACAATATTATTAAAGGGGACTAAAACAACATTAATTTATTAAAATCTATAGTGAAATCTATAGTTGTTTTTCAGTAAAACTGTAAAAAAGATGAAAATATACTAAACTATATATTACTGTTAATTCTGAATATAACAAATCATTTATTATTATATATATATTTTTCTTCTCATTTCAGACAGAAATGTATTATTGATTTCATTAGTGGTTAGAAAAAGCAATTATGAATTTATCAAAAGAACAAATGACAACAAATATTGCTGTTGTGTTGACTCCTGGTATCTGTGCTGTCGGCTATACAGTAGACGTCTTGACGAAGATTTATATTTTTATTTTCATTCAGAATATTCGGGTACTGAATGTCACAGTAGTGTAGCTCAAGTGTACATATTGTACACTATAGTTGATTAACTAATTTGTTATTCATAATGATATCCAATTCATAAATCATTTGTTGATATGTTATGTAATAATAATGTAATTATTTATGTTTTATATTATACTATACTATACTAAACATATGATAGATATTATAATACTTAATGAGTTCTCTATTTATTGAAAATTATTCTAAAAATACTGTAAAAATGAAACATGAATTCAATTAAACAGTATTTTCTCTAATGTTTTTCATCTCTTATTTAAAATAAAATTAGATTTAGTTTCAGAATTAAAATCATTTTCATTTCAAAACTTTTATATAAAAGAGGAGTAAAAATGAAATTAAATATAAAAAGAAAATAATTTGTGCAGAAATTCAAAAGGAATTCGTGTTTTGCTGTGAATTACTGCTAAACAGAGAGAAAGAGGTTTTTTTGTTTTATTTTTCTTATTTTGTTTTATGTTTCTGAAGAATATTCTTTAGATTCTTGTGAAGCACTTTAACTCTTTGGCGAAAATTTTTTTTCTGTGATTTGAATAAGTTTTATGAAAAAAACATTTGAAACTTTTTTTTCTCTTCTGTTCAATAAATTTGCATAAAATAAAACACAGTCTTAAGGATTCACTGAATGTATGAAAGGTTAAGAAATTTTTTTTTGCTTTTTCTTCTTCTCTCAAAACAAATATTTAAAAATTCTTTCACGAATAACAAGAATATTCATCACATCTTTCTTTCTTATAAAAGATGTCTAAATTAGAATTTTATTGAAATGTTTTCTATAGAATATTCTGACAGAATATTCCTATTAATCTTAGTTTTTTTTCTCCTCCTTTCATAAGAATTAGAGACAAATATTAAATCTATTTTCTCTAATGATTTAATATGAATGCAATCGTTAGAGAAGTTATGAGCAATAAATAAATAGATAGACAAACATAGCTATTGAATCGTATCGTTTGCTTATATTGAGCAACAAATTCTTCACTATATACTGTATATATATATATAAAGAACACAAAACCATAAATATAAGTTAGAAGAAAATTAATGATATTCTACTCGAACACAGGAGTGGATCGCCAGGGGGTAGTAGAAAGGAAATTACATTGCTTAATCTATTGAATTTCAAGTTGAACTTTGTCATAACTTTCTACTATGAAATACCCTCTGAAATGTAATACATTGAATAATTTGCTTCCAGGACAAAATCATTGTAGAACAAATCATCGTGGAAAAATTCATCATGAGACGTTTCATCGTCAATTAAATTTAATAGTAATTAGCTTGCTACAGCTCGCGTAGTATTTCACATAACCTAAACTAACCTAGATTAAATAAATATTAATTGATACTATTGATTTGTGTAATTAATAACTAAATTTAATTGACGATGAATTTTCCCCACTATGATTTGTCCTGCTACAAATAATTCTGGTGATAATGTGTTTTTTAATCTGGAACAGTTTAGTGCTGTTACAATTACCAGATTCAGACAATACCTATATCATTAGAAAGGACTCTTCAACAAGAACGAATTGAATGATACTAAAATTATTCTTCTTGAGTATATAAACCTCTCAGTACCAAATCATCCCTTTGTTTCTAATGATGACCCATTTAAAGAAGAGTGTGGGGAACGAGAAAATAGTTTCTTCTTTAATCCTAACATGAGTTTCAGTATTAAAGGTGCATTCAAGTTGAATATTACTCCTATAGTCTGCCAAGTGTAAAATCGATATCGCATTCTAACTATCATGAAAAATAACTTGAGGGTGCCTAAAAA
>JAQFXN010000428.1:0-22454 GCA_034693365.1 Liacarus xylariae | reverse complement strand
GTTGTTGATTGAATAGGGCTTCCAAAACAATTCACATTGAAATTCACTCTCAATTTTAAGATAAAACAAATTCGCATTAATTAATATAAAAAAGACAATTTTCATTAGAATTTTTAAGTTTCATATATTATATATAAATATATAAAATTCATTATTAAATCTACTGCTCATTAATTGTTTTAATAACCTTTACTTATATTATATATTGTTTCCCAAGAATACACACTTTTAAGAGACAACCAAATTGTGATTATAAGAAATTATATGCTTCTAATGCCTAATTGTTAATGATTTACAACAAGAAAAAAAAACATTTATTCATTCAATTTGTGCTTCACTTAATAAAACAAATTCGAGAAACAAATTCATTGATATAAAAATGCAAAACTGATGTAATCCTGTCTTCCAGTAAATTCACTCTTAATTATCGTTTTGTATTTCTAGAGTTTATTTGGATTAATACAAACAAATTTAGTTATATATATATAAATATATAAATATTATATATATATAAATAAATATATACAAAATAATATACAATTATATTATTGAATAATTACAAAAACATTGAGCCAGATCAAATTTGCTCTCTCTAAATGTACAGTACATTCCTTGAGGTTTTGATTTAAGTCACATTCATTCTTCTTCTCAATACATAATAATTAAGAATAATTGTATTCTTCTTTTGTAAAAGGAATGCTCTTTTATCTAACTTTGATAGTAATTTATTTCAACTATTATAACAATTTTTATGTTTCAAAAATCACAATTCTTGTAATTATTTAAGTTGTCTAATAAGTTAATAAAAACTAAAAATAACTTTCTTTTCATTTACAGATAATAACTAAACAATTCTGCAATAAATAAATGTTTAGCCAATTAGTGAATAACAGAATCTCACACCGAATGTTATTTGAATTCTTGATTTTTTAGTCAAATATAAAACATTATATTCTTTTGATAAAATTATTCCATTTGTTTAATTTAGTTCAATACAAGTCTATGAATAAAAATTAAAACTATATTTCAGTTGACTTCTAATTGAAACAATTCTACAAAAATTATTGGCTATGAGTTGAATAAATTGAAATAAAAGATAAAAATATTTATGTTTCAAATATTTATATCAATCTGGGTTTTAGGAGGAGTTAGAGCTAAAATTGTATAGAATTTGTACAATAGTTTGAAAAAATTAAGAAATTCTAGCAATTTTTCAATTAAATACCTGTTAAGGTATACAAAATCTAATTTTAAATCTAAAAATATCAAAATTTATTAAAAACAGGTTCTCTGAAAAACACCATTTGACATTACCTTGAACCATTTAAAATTATGAAAAATAAGCTGTTTTACTATCTCATCCTCTCTTTATAAAAGTCGAGTTTCAGAAACATATTATCGGTATATAATTAATCAAAATACTTCAATGTAAGTATTACAACCGAACTAAAAGTGCTTATTAATTGCTTTCGATTCACTCTTAAATCAATTTTATTTAAATTTTATTTTATAAATTTGTTTATTATCTTTATTCACTAAATAAATATATGAATATCTCCAAATTGTTTACATTTAACAGAATTTCAATAGTGACATTTAAGGAAAGGCACAATTAGAATTTACATTGATAAAGAATTTAGATAAAGAAAGTTGATTTAGAATATAAAATTATATCAGTTGTAATTTTTTTAACTTCGCTTTCGAAGAAAAAGGAGTATATAGATTCGTTTACGCCTCATAATAGTCCTATGTAAATATATGAGATGGGAGCTTATAATAATTCTATGATACAGTGGTGAATCATTCAAAAGAGGACACTATATCCATCCTGTTTTTACTTGTCCATTTATTGTTTATCAATAATGTTTCAATGATTTTCAATACAGTATTTAAGGATTAGCCATTTTTTGGATTAATTAAATTCAAACATTTTAAGCTAATGATTCATTAATACTGATAGATTAATATTTCATACTCATAGATAAAACCCATTAATATTGTTTTATGATGTAAGCAATTAGTATTGACTATAAAATAATTATTAAAAACAAGTATGAAATGAGTTTGAAATATATTCATCAGTATTAATGAATAATTAGCTTAAAATGTTTGAATTTAATTAATCCAAAAAGTGACAAATCCTTAAATTCTGTATTGAAAATTATTTAAAAATAAAACATTGATTAACAATAAATGGACAAATAAAAACAGGATGGATATCGTGTCCTTTTTTGAATGATCTGCACTGTATGTGCCTTTATGATGGGATGAGAAATTATGATAATTCTATATGATAGGAGCCTTCAATGGGATGGAAAACTACGATATTTCTACGAGATTGAAATATATGATCTTCTATGACATAGAAACCTATTATGGAATGAGAACCTATTATAAACTTATGGGATGGAATCTTATGGCATGGGGGCATATGATAATGATTAATCTATTCATGAAACCTATTAAAATGCAGTGAAAAATGTCGCCGAAATTGAACCACTTAAAATTTACCTTAGATATTTCTATGATTATGCAATAGGATGCCAAGATATGATAATGCTATGGATTGGGAGCTGAGATGGGAGACTATTATAATGCCATGGAATGGAAATCTATGAAAAATCATGTCATATGCAAATAGAATTTCTTTAAAATTTTTCTAGAAAATCGGAGTTATATATATTAATGGTTCTTTCTTGTTTATAACATACTTTATTCAACTTGAGGAGTTATTTTAAATAATCAAATTTATTTTCAACCAACCCATTTAAACTTTACGAATTATTTACGAAAGATTTCAGAATATGTAAAGTATTTTATCACATTAGACTAGACACTGCGCATGATTAACGTTTTCTCTGATTTAGAGTACAATTTCAATTAAAATATTATTGCAGAATTATATCTAATAAGTATTTTAAATTGAGTACAATTAATTAATTCAATGGAAGAAGGGCGGATACGACATTTGAATTTTTGGACTATTTCATGTCATGAATTCTATTATAGAATTATATCTAAATTAATAAAAATTAGAAATCTATGCGCGCAAACAGTATTGAATTTAATTTACTATAAAACCTATTAGATTTTCAATACTATTACAAATATTCTAATGGATAATAATAAGCATAGCCGCTAAACAGGAAACATTCGACATTTTGATGAAATAAATTTAGGGGGCAATAAGGGGGCAATTTAGAATAATATTTTAAGATATATTAATAATAAGTGTGTCCGCGAATAAATTTCTAATTGTTGTTAAATTAGTCCAACAGATCGTTTCCGCCCTTCTTCCATTGAATTAATTAATTTGACTGTCTAATTGATGTCTAAACTGTCTGTTTGATTGAATGTCTAGTCTAAGGTGATAAAGTACTTTAAATATATTATATGTAAAGTTGAATTTGAGATTGGTTATTAATTCGGTTGTTTTCCGAAATAACCCAGTTTGAAAGAAATAATTTGCAGTCGTAAATTTTAATCACAAAAGAATTTTTATTAAAACAAACTAATAATAATTTTTACAATAATTTTATTATAAATTGGAATAAAATAACATTTAAATTATTTATTTGAAATGACATCAAATTTGAACATAAATTGAACTTCTTTTGAGAGAGAGATCCTTAACAATGAATTGAATGCTATTTATATAGTAAAACAAAGTTGTATTTTTAGACCTGTTTTGAGTTCTTGACCTAAACTGGACAGAACTTTCTTAGGTATTTGTATTCAATAAAATTTAAGCTTTTAGTCTAAATTGTATGAAGAGATTAAACCAAAAATAGTAAATTGTAAATGAGATTAATTTTAGTGTTGAAGTGTAATCTGTCGGGTCCGGCTTGCTAATGCTCACATGCATCCCCTTTCTCCGACAGTAATTAAGGTCAATTAGAGTATTGATTTATAATTCTATTTTTATAGCAAATATTTATATAAACCATTTTACACTTATTTTAATAATATCTTTACATCCCCGCCTATTAAGTTATATGCTCGGGGTTATATAATCTCAATTTTGAGATATGAAATATATCAGATTTTGTGCCTCTTTTGTCACATTCGACTAAATATGAGACATCTGATAATTTTCTTACAATTTTGAATGGACCTCTCATTAATGGCTCGAGTTTTCTACGAGAAATATCATTTTTATTCTCGATAAATACTAAATCGTTTTCTTTTAAATTAATAGGAATATGTTTTTTGTCAAAATATATTCGATTAATCTCATGATTCTTTTGGCTATTAATAAATGCTAATTCTCGAGCTTTTTCTAAACTAATTTCAGAACCATTCTTGAATAATTCGAACGGTTTTATACCAAATAATAGATAATTTGGACTAAATTGAGTGACAGAATGTGGTGTATTATTGTATTCCTCAACACTTTTGTCTAATAATTTAGGCCAGCACATATTTTGATTATTATCATTTATTTTACAGCGTAATCTTGTAACAATGGTCTGATTGACGCGTTCGCACAATCCGTTAGATTGAGGACAGTTTACAGTTATAAACATTATTTTAATATTATTTTTGTCTAAATATTTTGAAAATTCAGAAGATTTTATCCCGGTGTATCGGTCAGCTAAAATTAGTTTTGGTTTATTGGTTTGGCTTACAGTTTTAATTAAATTTATGAAATCTTTGGCAGTTTGAGTTTTAGAACAAACTGTCCATAAGAATCTTGAAAAATGATCAATCGCTAAGTGAATGTATTGTTTTTGAGAATTATAGCCTGCAAAGCCACCAACTGTATCAATGGCAATGATATCAAATGGTAACTCAGCTGGACCTATTTGGGATAATTGGCCTATCTTTCTAGACCTATTGATTTTATTTGTTTGACAAATTTTGCAACTTTTTATAAAATTGCTAACAATTTGAGTTAAATTTTTGAAATAAAATGAACTTGAAATTAACAAACACATCTTTTTTGCTCCTATATGACCAAAATCTTTATGAAAAGAAATTATTAATTTTTCTATTAGATTTTGAGGCACAAATATTTTGTGTAATTTATTCTTAATTTTAACTATTATTCCTTTTTCTAGAACGCAATTTTTAGGAATATTCTGTTGAAATGATTTCTGAGAATTAAGAATTTCTGATTTTTCTATAACATTTATTATTTTTATGTGTTCTGAATTTGAGTTATAATCTAACACAGGATTCCGACTTAAACAATCCGCTTCAGAATTAAGTTTTCCTGGAATATATTTAATGTCGAAATCATATTGACTTATTTTCAAACTCCAATTAAAAAGTCTAGAATTGGGTTTTTTCACTGACCTTAACCATCTTAAGGAATTATGGTCTGAATATATAAGGAATTTTTTCCCATATAAATAGTGGTGCCAGTATTCTAGTGCTTCCACTATTGCTAAACATTCTAGCTCTGTGACGTCATAATTCCTTTGATAATCAAGTAGTTTTTTTGAAAAATAAGCAATTGGGTGTAATTTATTGTCATTTTGTACTTGTTTTAAAACTGCTCCAATTCCAATTCTCGAAGCGTCTGTAAACAGTACACAATCTTTATTTTGGTTAAAAATTGCAAGAATTGGATAAGAAATGAGATATTCTTTGATTTTTTCAAATGAATTATTACAGTCTTCATTCCATTCAAATTTATTGTCTTTTTTAAGTAAGGAATATAAAGGGTTTAGAATCTTACATGCGTTCGGAATAAATTTGTGGTAATAGTTAACTTTTCCCAGAAATTGTTGAATTCTTTTAATATTCGTAGGAATAGGAAAACTTTTTATTGAAACTAAATTATCATAAATAGGGGTGAATTTGTTTTTTGTAATATTATGCCCAAGATATTGGACAGTTTTTTGAGCAAAATTACATTTGCTTAATTTTAATTTGACATTTTCTCTTATTAATGAATTCAAAACTCTTTCAATATGACTTAAATGTTCATTAAATGATCTAGAATAGATGAGTATATCATCTAGATAGTTTTTAGAAAATGTAAATAAATTGTATTTTTTAAGTATTGTTTGTATGATTCTTTGAAAAATCATAGGACTATTCCTATACCCAAAGGGCATTACTAACCATTCATAGTGTTCGTGCATTGTTACGAATGCTGTTTTATGTATGTCTTGTGAATGCATTTTTACATTCCAAAACCCGCTAGTAATGTCTAAAGTAGTAAAATATTCGCAATTATACAATTGATCTATTATATCATTGAATAAAGGGAACGGGAAATTGTCTGCAATAGTTATTTGATTTAATTTTCTAAAATCTATACACAATCTTGTATGTTTCCCTTCATCTTTCTTATCTGCTAATGTCACAGGAAAAGCGTAGGAACTGTAAGACTTTCTAATTAGATTTTTAGCTAAAAGTATTTTAATTTGTTCATCGATCAATTTTTGATCGAATTGATTACATTTATATGGTCTTAAATGAATTGGAACATTATTTAATAATTCTATTTTGCAGTTTTCGATATTGATTGTGCCAATATCATATTTATCTTTTGAGAATATATCTGAATATTTATTCAGGATAGAATTTATTTGTTCCTGTTCATTGCCATTTAATGTTGAATCAATTTAATATTTTTCATTTTTGAAATCATTTAAGTTCATATTAATTTTTAATTCATTAATTAGACTGCAATCAAAAATTGTACCAAATTTTATATTTTTAGAATAATTAGATAATATTTCATCTTGTAAATATTCATTACTTTTCTTAATTGTTTGATATATTTTAAAATTTCTATCCATTGATAAATTATACTTTTTTATCAAATCTAACCCTATTAATAATTTTTGGTTACAATTATTGATTACATATAAAATTGATTTTTGAGATTTATGTCCTATTTTTAGAGATACTATTACACGACCTAAACATTTATTTGATTCAGTTATAGATTT
Organism: Liacarus xylariae; assembly: GCA_034693365.1. Taxonomy (NCBI): domain Eukaryota; kingdom Metazoa; phylum Arthropoda; class Arachnida; order Sarcoptiformes; family Liacaridae; genus Liacarus; species Liacarus xylariae. The sequence goes on along the minus strand of JAQFXN010000428.1, from coordinate 15,546 downwards.
AAACTGTAAATTTTCATTATTATCTTTGATTATTGATAAATTTAAATCTTTAACCAGCTCAAAATCTATAACTGAAACATTTGCGCCACTATCAAATACAGAATTTATAATTTTATTATTTAGCATTGTATTAATTAAAATTAGTGGCAAGTGCTTAGGTCTAGTAATTAGTTTAAATCTATATTAGAAATGTCGTTTTCATTGGACTCAGAAGTTCTGGAATTGTTGTCATTTATTGTATTAATTGTCTTAATTTGTGTTTGATTTTGGTTAGGAATTTTAGATTTATTCCAACAATCATTGCTCCAGTGATATCTATTTTTATGCCCTAATTTGTCACAAATTAAGCAAGGTTTGGAAGGTTTACGTTTAGGTTTATCATTGTTTTGATTAGGTTTTGGTTTGAACTTATTTTCAGAATTAGGCTTCTGATAAGAACTGAAATTAATATTCCGTTTCAAATTATTTTCTGCTGTTTTAGCAATGCTGTAGAATTCTGCAAATGTTTTGGGTTTCACAGCAGTGAAACAATCAACCATTTTTGGGTGTAAGTTATAGATCATTAAAGGAATCATTTGGGATTCGGTTAATTTTGCTGCCGTACCGAATCTTCTTTTGGTTTCAAAATATTCTTTAATTCCTGATTTTACATCATATTTAAGATTGACAAATTCTATAATCGGTTCTACTGTTTCGAGACCAAAACGGGATAATAGCTTACTTTTTAATTCTAAATAATCATCTGAATTACAGTTTTCTATATACCAATTTAGGGCATCATCTTCTAAGTAGTTTCCTAGCATGATGATTTTATCAGATTCTGACCAATTATAGAATTTACCTAACATTTCAAAACGTATCAACCAATTTTCAATTGATACCTTATCATTTGAACCCTTAAATATCTGAATCTTAGGCTTACTTTTCGAAGAGTGTGGTGATTTGGAGTATTCATCTTCGGGTTCTGAAGATACACTGTTAACTTCACTATTATCACTATTGTGCACAACTGTATTGATAGTGTCGTCAATGGTTTTTGTCGATTGTTGGCGAGTCCAATGTCCAGTGCTCTCGGTTGTCCTTACATTTTTGCGGCCCTTTCGTCCTTTGGTCATTTTTGTCTTTGTGTTAAGTTACTTTGTGCTGGTATTAGGAATTTGTTGAAGAGGAGTCCTTCTCGTCTAACGGTTAAGGCACTGACCTAACCAGTGGCTGATAATAATGCCTCGTTGTCTGCAACGCGTGCACTTTGGTGGATTCGCTGGATGAGTGTTCTCTTTGTTATTAGAGGGGCATTCATTGGTAATCCTGCCGACTTGTAAAGTTGAATTTGAGATTGGTTATTAAATCGGTGGTTTTCCGAAATAACCAAGTTGGAAAGAAATAATTTGCAGTCGTAAATTTTAGTCACAAAAGAATTTTTATTAAAACAAATTGTAATAATAATTTTTACAATAACTTTATGATAAATTGGAATAAAATAACATTTTAATAATTTATTTGAAATGACATCAAATTTGGACATAAATTGAACTTAACTTTGAGAGAGACCTCTTTTACAATGAACTGAATGCTATTTATATAGTAAAAATAGTTGTATTTTTAGACCTGTTTTGAGTTCTTGACCTAAACTGGACAGAACTTTCTAAGGTATTTGTATTAAATAAAATTTAAGCTTTTGGTATAAATTGTATGAAGAGATTAAACCAAAAATAGTAAATTGTAAATGAGATTAATTTTAGTGTTGAAGTGTATTGTGGTATTGTGTAGGGACTGGCATGCTAATGCTCCACATACATCTCCTTTCTGCCGACAGTCACAATAATTAAGGTCAATTAAATTAGTTTATAATTCTATAGCAAATATAAACCATTTTTACATTTATTTTAATAATATGTTTACACCCTTTTACTTAATTCAAGGACAAATGTGTAATGAACTACAAGAACATGTGTTCACAGGATTTTAAGGGGCTTTTATGTTGACTTAAAATCAAAGAAATAATCAAAGTATTTATTGATTTAAATGAGTCAGGCTATAGCAAACTGGCTTCAAAAAAACTCTGCAATGAAATTTTATAACAAAAAAAATTAATTAATATGAAACCAAATATTAATTCAATTGTACATCAAATGGTCAGGCCTTAGCAAACTGATATGAAAATTTTAAGTTTTGCAAACAAATACATTAATATATAGAATGGACCTAGAATTTTACGAGGAATTCGAATATTTAATCGGCGATCATATAGAATTAGTAATCTCTGACATTCGACAAAAATTTTTTAATCTCGAATTTTATCCATCATAATTTGTGATAAAAAATAAAGTAATATATAAATCTTGATTAAAATTGTACGACAAAATCGATTATATGATATGACTTATTATATGAAATCAGATTTAAAATCGAATTCAATTCTACTATAAGTAGAGATGAGCAGAAGCCAGGCCCCGGCCAGACTAGCCTGAGGTTGGCCTAGGCTCGAGGCCAGGCTTTATGAGTTTTGCGGGCCTCCAGACCCAGGCCGAGGCTCACAAAATTTAACGAGGCCCAGGCTGAGGTTAAAAAATAATGAGCCTAGGCCAGGCCGAGGCTCAAGGCCCAGTACTATGGGCCTGGTTTAGCCTTAATTATATGTAATAATAAATTAATTAAAACAAATTTGAAGTAAAGTAAAAATTAAAAAATTGCTTTTAGTGCAAAAATTCAACTCAATTGTTAGGAATAATTTTTTGCAATATCGCGATATTGCAGTGGTATTCAGACTCAGAGAGTGCCAAAAAACCTTAGAGTTCAGATATCGTTTCTGTATTTAATCAAATTATGTAACAATTATTTAAAATTAAAACAAATGTTTTAATAGTTTTGTCTACAAATATATACAGAAAGGGTAGTAAAGTATGGATGAGTAAAGGGACGTTTTGTCTGCCCTCATACGGTATTGCAGGAATTACTCTGATTTTCATATATATTGAGACTATGTTTGTATGCTATCAATTATATCCATATTTCAAAATTCAAACTAAAAATGTAAAAAATTGACATTCGTTTGAACATTAGTTAAAATATGAATAAAATATATCAAAGATTATAATCCAGTTTATATTTATGTCAACAGGAGAGGCTCTAAAATTATTGTATACAATTATTATTAGTAATTGAATTAGCGTGATATGTATCAAAGGCTTCGTTTCCCATTTTGTGGCTGTCAGCCAATTTATATAGACTTTTTAAATGTCCAATAGGTATCCAGTCAGTTATCAAGTTTAATACTAACACAAATAGTGTGATATTCAATGTGGAGTTAATATTGATTAGTAGTGAAATACTAATAGAATTTGAATGAGATGTGAAATTGAGTTTAGTTTTCAGACAAATAAAATTATATTTCCTATTAAAACAGTAATAATCAAAAACTTTCTTAATAATGTAATCTCTTAATCCAATAAATTACAATAGTATTAATTTAATCCCCAAATAATTTTGACCATCCTAGATAAAATGGGTACGAAATTGAATTTGAGATTTTAAGTAGTCTTATTTGAAAGTGATAATAAAAAAGATTTCTCTGATTTTTCACTCTATCTCGAACACTGTTTATATTTGATTTTGAAAATATTACCACTAGTTTTAGAATGTTCCAATTATTTTGAATTAATGCTTAATATCGTTAATTTTTTACTCTGTAATACTATCTCGATACCACTATTTCGAACTAGATACAGAGTTCATATATGTTGAGGATACAGTATACAAATTTATAATTTTACCGAAAATCTGATGAACCCTACGCCATCCGTCTAACCTACACATCTAATTATTTTCAGAATTATTTTTTATTAAGAGGCGATGGCTAAGTTACTTTTTGAAAATGTGATTTTTTGCCAACTTTGCTTAAATTGAAATTTTCGTGAATTAATAACTCGAAAACCATAAGAAATAAAAAAAATGCAACCAAATGAGAAAATGCGTCATTTTATGATCACTTACAAATGAGATATCACGCTAATTCAATTACTAATAATAACTGCATACATTTATGTTAGAGCTTCTCCTGTTGACATAAATATACACAGGATTTTTATTGTTGATTATTGTATTTTATTCATATTTTATCTAATGATCAAACAAATATCAATTTTTTAAGTTTTTAGTTTGAATTGAAATATGGATATAATTGATAACATGCAAACATAGTCTCAATATATAAGAAAATTGGAGTACAGTACATTTTTAAACAGTAAAATATAATGGATCGAACCCTCAAATAGTTAGGGTAATTGCTTGAACATAAGGCAACCTTGAAAAGGGGAAAAATAAACAAACTTATAAAACCAGTTCCACACATCATCTACTTTATCTTGTCGTCCAATAATCTGAACATCTTTGACATGTTATAGAAATGATAAATCATTTGAATATAATCTAAATATAAAGCCCCTGGTCTACAAGTGTTTTATGTAAATTAGAAACTGTTTTTTAAATATAAATATTCTATATTTCATAATTTTTAGCTTTCTTTCTCTTTTTAGTTTTATATTATAATAAATGGAATTTTATAGTTAAAAATGTTTAAAATATTAGACAATATTATTCTTACAAAAGATCACAATTTAAATAAATTGACTGAAATTTTTGCTTTAATAAAATTATACAAAAAAAAAAAAAAATTCATTAAATTTATTGATTTTTTCTTTCAATTTAAAAGTTCAATAAATGAAGAAAAAATGAAATTCAGACAAATCTAATTTGATTTACATATAATTTAGTATTTGTTCTTATGAATGAGCGAACACTCGTTATATAAATAGATTAGAAAAATCATATGAAGAGTGGAGTTTATTTTCAAGTTTAATTTCGAAAACCCAACAGAATATTCTTGCAGTAACTATGGTTACCGACTCTACCCATCGATAGTTTTTATTTCCTGCGTATCAAACCATAAGATGACACATAAATTCTGTAAATATTTTTCTATTGGATTCTTATGTCGTTTTTTGAATTTAATCCTTTTTAAAGAATAATAATCTTTAAAACTTAATATTGTTTTAAGAAAAAAAAAAGAAAAATATTTTCCCTTGAATTTCAAGACAATTCTAATATAAAATGTTCTGACTATTAGTCAAAACAACAATATTTATACAAACTTTAATTAATACTATAATTCTGTTTAATTTTAATTTAATTTAAGTCAATTTTAATATTTGGTTCAAATAATTATTTAAAAATAGTTTTAAAATATTTTTGTTTTAAATTAGAAAATACTTGAAATGTAAAACATAAAATATATTTTAGTTTAATATTAAAAATTTATCTAAAGTATAAACTATAGGTCCGATTAAGTTATATAAGAATTAAACATTTTTCACAATAAATATATTGTATTTAATAAACAAAAATTATTCTAAGATATATTTTCTTACATCAAATCCATTAATGAAACCATTGTTTCAGATAAATATCAAAATAATAAATTTTTATTCGTGTAAAATATATGTTTTATGTATCTCACACTTCACTAACACCTTTGCAATTGAGGTAATGGATGGGAGAAGTATAGATGGATTTATGATCACTTCTAATATATTCTATATATTTCTGTTTACACATTGAATGGCGCACTAAAACTCGAAACTATTATATTATTTGATGAAATGTTTTTCTGTTTTACACTTATATAACAATTAAGTATTCGGTTAAACAGCAGAATAAGAGTTTTTCTGATTACAAATAAAAATATAAATTCAATAAATTATAATTACAAAAATATTAATTACATTTTACATAAAGTGAGAAAATTCTAAAATCGGCATGCTAATAAATGATTTCTCAAAGTTAACAAATTAATTTTTATTCGTTGATCTTTTCATATTTCAATTTTATAAACGAGATTTTTATGATTTATTTATTAAGGGTTAGCAGAAGTGCTCAGTCCGTACTGCACAGCAGCTCAGTTGCAATAAATGACACTAAATTATTGATTTTATTTTGTCTTTTCTTAACTTATTTTCGATATCATTTAATTATAATTCATGTATTAATATAAAATTTACCTTTTATTATAACAAACAACATGTTTTACAAGTATTTTGGTTTAAACCAAACAACGTTTACTTTATTAACCACTTCTATCATTAAGTTTTATAGAAGATTCAGAACACAATTCTATTATATAATTGAGCACTTGAATAGAATTTTCTGTTAAACAGAATATAGAGTATTGTTGTGTTCATTAATTAGATTTCTTTTTTAGTTTCGATACACACTCTCTGTATTGACATTCGTTAATAAGTAAAGAAAATATTTTTAAAAGTCTATTCATGTCTTCACTAACTTAAATGATTTGTAAATAAAAGCAAAAGAATTCAGAACTTAACACAGATAATCATAAAATAAATTCAAAGATAGAAATTGGAAAAGTAATAAACGTTTGTATTATTTAATTGTTATTTTCATTGTCAATATTTTATTTCAATTAATAATCAATTTATTAAATATTGTAAAAAACAATAAATTGAAGAATAATATATTAGAGATTGTGAAAAAAATCCATTTGAAGATTATTAGCACTTAAGTGAAAGATAAAAAAAATTAAGAATTTCAGTCAAGTCTACAGTTCAACTCAAGCTAGGTCATTAGAATGGTCTATGGATTGCGGCATTAATGTTTTAGAAAAATTGATTATGGATACATTTTTTTAAAATTCAATTTATCTCGAATTTAAATAACCAAATGGTCAATCGATAAGAATATTTTATTAAATCAATGAAGATGTCCAGTGCAAAGTGTCAAAATGTTGAACTTCTAATCCATTTCAAAGACCTAATCCAAGTGTTCAGACGACACCTTATCAGACATTATTCTGTATATATATTTTTTTGAAAAAGACTTTTACCCCATTAGCACAAATTATCAAAAGATATTGTATAGTGAAATCAGGGATGGGCAAAGAGAGGTACAGCCCAGAATATCCTCCGGTGATTTTGATCGATACTCGATACACTCTAGGTCGCTTAGTAATTTTGTGGAAACGGCATCTGAAGAATATTCTGTGAAATTTTGTCTAAATTTAGTTAGATTCTGTATAGAGTAATGGTTTATCATGATTTACCCAAATTCTGTTAAATTCTTGCAGAATCAATCAAAATTCTGTAAAATTGTCATTTTTAATTAATTTCGCAAGAATTAGACGATTGCGAAATACTCTTCTCTGGATCCCCTGTCCAAAATCTGGCAAAATTTGTGATGTCACAGTTCGGAATAACCCCCTGAAATTTTTTCCTTTGTCGATCCCTGAGTTAATTATGCTAAGAATATGTGAAAGTGCACACTCAACTTCAAACACTTGCAAAGTCAGAAAACTTTACTAATTAAAATAGTTGATTTCAATAATTATAGATTAATTAAATTAAATTTTTAAATTAAAAAACATTTTTAAAATATTACTTAATTTATTGAATTTAGAATTAGAAATTATTTAATAAAAGCAAATTTTCTTTAAAGTGCTATATGTAAAGCAAGTAGGGGTGCGTAACGATGAAAAGCAGGGGGTATAGTGTACTAACTAGAGCCTCAAAATCACAGGAGGTAATTTTAACTATCTTATTCTTGCAGAATTTAATTAAAAATGACGTAATTTAAAAGAATTTCGAACAATTCAGCAAGAATTTGATAGAATACAGCTAATTCTGCAAGAATTTGGCAAAATTTCAGCTAATTCTGCAGGAATTTAACAGAATGTGACAAAATTTAGCAAAAATTTAATAAAATTTTGTAGTTTCTAAGAATTTAGACAGAATTTCATAAAATATTCTTCAAAAACGGCGCCTTTGGCGCCTTTTTCAAAATTACTAGGGGAGGTCCTACTTTTTCTTCAACTCAGGGGGGGGATAGGAAGAATTTTGGCTAACACCCCCCCCCCATTGCACATCCCTAAAAGCAAGTCTTCTAAAAAATTTAATCATTAATGTCATGATTCATGAAGTGATAATAATTAGAGCGAAACAAAATTAATTAATTTAACTTTCTCATTTCCTAAACCGGATACTTTATTTTGTGCTAAATGTACGAAATATTCTAAAGCTGATACAGACAACAACAAAATACCAGAAATTTCTAAATTGGATTTTGTAGTCCTATTGAACATTAGCTTTGGCATCGATTCTAACTAATTCGCACATGCTGAATCGATTGGTGATGATTTCAAAATCGAAAATTTAATATTTTTTGAGATAGAGAGCATTATCAAAGTCAAATACTTAAGTTGGCAAAAGCGCATCAACCACGCACTAGGCCATTGGCCTTCGCTGTATATACCCATAAGAATATCTATAATTTATGCTACCGATACCAATCTTATATACTTGATTCTATTGCAAAGCAGTATATATGTTTTATTCTTCCATAACCGTAATTTTTATTTATGTATTAATTTTTGAAAAATTCAAAAAGGTAATTTCATTAAACAAATATAAACTTTATTTACTATACTTTTCAATGTAAAAATATAGACTAAGATTGTATTTAATAAAATAACCAAATAGACTTTTTAAAGTCCAAATCTGATTCAATTAAAGTGGGACCTCTATTTAAACTATACCATTTAATCAACTAAACCAATTACCCTTTTAATATTGTACAATAATTGAGCAATAAATAGTGAATAAAAGTGATTAATTTTGCACCAATTTTTGATATACGTCTGATTAGAATGACCAAACGTCCAGTTTTCGACTGGATTGTCCAGTTTTAAGGTTTGAGATTTTTATTGATTTACAAAACAGTAATTAAGAATAGATTTCAGTTAAGCACTACAATTGCTCAACAATCAGAAAATAATTAAAAACTACTTTTGTTATTTACTCTATATTTTAATCATCTACAACAATTTTATCATTATAAATTAGTAAAATCTTTTTGAAATCTTATGAATATGATGAATATATTCTAGTTTAATTTGATGACAAATTCAAATGTCTAACTTAAAATTTAATTTGTATGTTAAAGCGAATTAATATACAGTAATCAGGTGTGCCAAGGAGGTATAGCCTTAACTCCAGCCCTAAGTATTAGATATTGCAAGATATCCTCTTACCCTTTGCGCCATAGGGAAAGTTTTTATATTTCCCCATTTTTCATATTTTGAGATTTGTTCCGGAAATTGTTCTCAAAATGTCATCCCTCTCAGTCAGAACAATGAAATCTTATCAATATTATAAATTAAGAATAAGATAAAAAAATTACTCAAAATAAATTGGTTTAAAAAATTTCCAGTTTATAATAGGTTTTTCTTAAGAATTACCAGTTTTGACTAAAAATGATATGGTCAGTCTACATCTGATATTTCTATATATCAGATTGGTTGAAGAGCTTAACCAATGCGTATGCATATATTATACATGGAGTATATCCTAGTAAACCAATTATTGCTAAAAGTAAATTAAGCAACTAAATCCAATTGCCAACCCTTTACTACTATAATTGAGTCATAAATAGTGAATAAAATTAAGTCTTTGCTATCATTCTTAACATATATTATTTTTCAGATTCGAGAACCTATGAGTTTAACAAAAGTTAATTACTTGTTCCAAAGGTGTTGAGCAGATACAGTGGAGAGTAAACCTAATCGAGAGGTGAAAATAGGTTAGACTTCACTGCATAATGTATTTCGTATGGACTGTTACAGTAATGTAAGATAACGTAAGCTGACTTAGAGACAGAACTCTCGATTAGGTTTACTCTCCACTGTATCTAATTTTTTAATGATATATTCACAAAGTGTAGTGTTATTTAGGCATACGTTTTAACATAAATCCAATGGACTAAGTATACACCTCAGCCAATGAACAACATAACACACTACTGTAACAGCTGCATGATGGGCTGAGGGTACAGCCAACATACAGTTAAAGTCAAACTTATCTTACATTACATTGTCTATTCGAAACACATTAGTCAGTGAAGTATATCATATTCTCGCCTCTCATCTAAATTACTTTTAACTGTATAAATGGCAATTCCTTGAAAATTTATATAATTTTCTTAAATCTACCTGGAGATATTCTTAAAATATATTTATACTTTAAATGTCAATTAGAAATGATTTGAGATTGTTTATTTGAGATTTGTCACCTTAAGGAAAACCCTAATTCATTGAGAATCGAGGTAGAACATGAAAGTTTGACAACACTAGGTACAGTTCGGAATACCCCCACCATAAGATTTTGGCCGAGACTTCTATTACAGACCTTTTATACTTATGTGGATTTGAAGAAAACAACTCGGGAGCAGCATTACTTTAAAACAACCTATGTTAAATTGAGCGGGCGTCTACATCATTAATGAACAATAATGAATTCATGTTTATAGTTTTTAAACATCATTTCCCTCCTCAAAAAAATTGTTTTTATAAATATTTTATGCAATTAGTAATTCTGCTTTTGCATATTTTACATATGTTTGTTTTACTTATAAAATTATTAAATCATTTAGTTTTTATTTAAATTAAGTTTGAAATTTAAGAAGAAAATGTTACACAGTGCAATTAGGGTGACAGAACTCCGGGATTGTCCCGGATTTGTGTGTTCTGTCCAGTGTCCTTCTTACCTTACTTGGACCCACACCCCCAGGATACTATTAGACTAAAACGACCTCTTGTATTGAAATTGAGCTCTCTAAATCCCTCCTTTATAATCTTAACAATTAAATAATGGAATTATATTAAATCAAACAATAAATACAAGTATATATAAAGAGAGATTAGTTGAAATTATAAAAAATTCTGTCCTGGTTTTATCCCTATATTATATTAAATTGTCCTGGTATCACTCAAAATTATCTGGTCACCCTAATTGCAATGGTGTTTAAGGTTAAAAGGATAATTTTTATACAAACTGTTTTATTAGCAGACCATTCAATAGTAGGGTTAGAAAACCCCTGCAACTTTTCGTAACGAGCCGTGCGATATTTTAATATCAAAATATCCACATCATATTTCTTAGTTAGCCGCTCAAGTCTCCTGTAATATCAATTAAATATCAGATACTAATGTTGGAAAATATCGTCTGTGTTTCAAATATTTGGTAAACAATTCATATATTTTAGTTAACAGTTCATTAGTAACAATTTATATTTCAAATCCATTGCTTTTCCAATACTTTGCATGACTATTCAATCAGGAATGTGAAAAGGGGGTCCAGCCCGGAATACTCCCTGGCGTTTTGAACTAAATTCTGTTAAATTCTTGCAGAATTATTCAAAACTCTGTTGAATTATATCATTTTTATTTGAATTCTATAAGAATTTGACGATTTTGCAATACCCCACCCTGGACTCCCCACTCCCTGTCTAAAATTTGTGAAATCACGGCCCTGAATACCATGCTTGGCTTTGCCAAAATCCAATAACCCCCATTAAATTTTTCCTTTGCCCATATCTGACTATTTTAATAGTATTGTACTAAAAAATACAATAAATTAAGCCTATAAATTAAAAAATCCAGCTTATTTTGAGTTGGTCAGACTCGAAAACATACTAATTTGTGAGATAAAGGGCGCTAAAACAATAATATGGTAGACAAAGACCACAATTTCGAAAGTTTTTACATTTTCAATATTGAAGTATTCAATATTCGATTCAGCATGTTTAATAGATAGAATTAAATGCTCTCAGACCTTGGATCGGATCGGTTTGAATCGATGCGGGTACAAGATCGACGCGGAGCTAGCATCTAGCTGATCCTAGGTCTGAGAAAATTTTGATTCTATTCCTTTAATCTTTAAAATCCTTAAAATCTTTTGAAATTCTGGTCTTTGTGTTCCAAATTATTGTTTTTAGCCCATTATCTCAAAAATTAGTCTGTTTTCGAGTGTGAGACTATTTCCAATCGATTCAGCATGTGCGAATTAGTCAGAATCGATGTCTCAATTGTTAAAATTAATTAATTTAAACTATATATTTAGCGCCCTCTAGCAACTGCATGCCAAGGTTTATGAAATTTTGCAAAGAATTTCCATACTCAGAATGACCTCCTCTATCGATGTGCATAGGTTTCTTGAAATTCCACCATTTTTAGCTCGTATTCCTTTGGAATTCGTGCTAATAGATTCGAGATGTCAGTGTGAGTGTGTGTGTGTGTGTGTGTGCGTGTGTGTGTGTTTGGACCTATTTGGACCTCTAAAACAATGCCTCTAAATTATTCCACTCTTCTATGGAGCGGTTCCCGTTTGAAATTCTTGATTTTAAATTCACTTATACGAGCTCATATAAATGGTTCTGTCATTTCTTTTTTCGCTTGTTTTAATCATACATTTATGGCACCTCAAAACTCTGTGCACGTTATGTATCTCTAATCTCAAGGCAAGGCCTGTTCAATAGTTATCAATTTGGAAATATACTGCAAAATTTTTATAATAAATATATAAATAAACTTGCATAATTTTGTTTTTTATAACTATTAATTGAATATAAAACAGAAATAGAATATAACTATAATAACTGCTTTCCGTCCAATATTTAGGGAACGCTTATTTGCGGTGCTTTTATTTTGCCTTTCGAACGGCCACTTCTATTGGAGGCCGAATGCCTAAGCCTAGCAACCAATTAGAAAGGGTTTATATGATAATCAGTTGGTTAATGGGGGTCTTTGTCTTTGCACTTCTCATCGGTCAGATCAGAGACATTGTGGCGACGGCTACTCAAAACAAAACGCATTACAGAAATGTTGTGAACCAAACCGTTAGATATATGCGAAACCTATGTCTACCACACGGTCTCCAGAAGAGGGTTCGTCAATGGCTGACATTCACTTGGGCTCAACAGAAAACCTTTGATGAAAACAAAATACTGGAACTCTTGCCTTTGAAAATGAGAACAGATTTAGCCCTTTCTATACACTATCACACACTAAGTCGAGTCGATTTGTTTAGGAATTGCGACCGAACTCTTCTGCGCGATCTCGTCCTCAAATTCCAGTCCGTCCTCTTCCTTCCCGGAGATTACATCTGCCGTAAGGGAGAGATCGGACACGAGATGTATATCGTCAACACAGGACAGGTCTATGTAATGGACGCAAATGACTGCAACAAAGTTTTGGCCACACTTTCGGAAGGTATGTCAGGGATGGGGAAAGGGGGTCCCCCCGTGATTTTGGCCGAATACCCCCCATGCCCCGGCTCCTACGAGGTACCCCCCCCTCATAGCAATTTAGAGAGCACAACGCGGACGGCTTTGAAATTCTGGAAACTTAAGAATTTTGTCAAATTTTTGCTAAATTTGGTCAACTTCTGTAAAATTCTTAAAGAATTAATCGTAATTTGTCTAAATTCCGGCAAATTTTGTAAAATTCTTGAAGAATTCATCATAAATTATGAATTGAATTCACATATGAATTGTATGTCATTAATGAATAGGAATTTTGAACTGATTTAATCAAAGTTTTACTCTTCATTGTGTGTGAACTAAGAATGTGTGAATTTAAAAATATATAAAATGAATACAAATTTTCACTTTAAAATAATTAAAGGCTAAAAAAATATAAATAAGTCGTTTGTCTGAGTCTCTAATAATTACATAAAAATTAATTCTATACTATTAATTGGCTTGTATATTTAATATGAATTTCTATATAATATTTCAGCTTAATTATCTAAATTGATAGTAGTATTGATGATGTTAATAAGTTAAATTAGGTAACAATTTATAAACTAAAAATATAAAACAATTAGTAAATTTTTTAATAATTAAGTTGTATTGTACAGTGGAGAATTATTTTAAACTGGACGGATAAATGCTTGATTCTTACTCATTAGCTTTGAGTTTTTATGTTTGACAAAGCAGTGACCGATAGCCAAAATATTAATTTGAGTGAACATATAGTCATTCATATTAAGACATTATATCAAATTTTTAATTTTTAATTATTTGATATTAATGTTAATCTTTCGGTTAAAGATTAGTCTAAAATAAAATCTCAAAGTTAATGCGTTAGAATCAAGTATTTGTCCGTCCAGTTTAAAATGATTCTCCACTGTATATTAGTCTCGTATAAGAAACAAAGTTTTGTGGAAATGAATTTCGGGGGAGTAAAGTACTCCCCCTGAGGTATGTCCACTCAATCGCTGACATAAATAGTTATTTTTATTTATTATTTGATTTAACTTTAAATTCTTCAGAAATCACTTCTTCAGACAAATCCTTTCTTTAAACCCCTTTACACCCCTGTTCTAAGTTATACCAAATTGTCTTCATTCCTAATCTTATGGATAAATTGGTTGATTTCACTTTACCTTAGGCTCAGTGTTCGGTGAGATCTCTATATTAGGAATCTCTGGATTCACTCGCAGAACAGCTGACGTCCGATCACTGGGTTATTCAAACTTATTTGTGTTAAACAAATCCGATTTAATGGAAACTCTAAAGAATTATCCGGAAAATCAACAAAATCTTCGCCAAAAAGTTCGTCGTTTAATGAAATGCAGAGAAAAATTGGAACAAAACTCAAGAATTAATGAAATCGATGTCCAAAGCATTGTAGACCCCATTCCTCACAGACCCTTAACTCCACGACTAGTGCACACAGTCATGCAAATCGTTTCACCCGATTCTCGCATAAATCAGATGTTGAACAGGTCTTCGCGCACTTCCCGTTCCTCCTTATCAGTTACGCCTACTTTTATCACTCCCGACACATATTTTCAGTTTTCATCGACCGATAAAAATGTTTCTCAAAATTCGAGTCTTTCTATGAATGATATAAATGAACAAAACAATCAACAAAACACTGACCACTCTATCAATAAGCAAATCATAAACGATATTGTATTTGAACTATAATTCTATTAAATTTAATTTATTTGTTTATTCATTCATTCATTTTCATGAACACTTTTAGTACCTTACTGTGCAGGTGCAGTGGCCGAATGCTGCGAGTCAAGTGCTAAGAGCACTTTTCCCACTCCTTCTACAACAAGTGTCTGTTCTGAGAACACCTGAGAGATGAATACTTTTTTGAAGAAACTATCACAAATTTCCACCCTTGGCGACCTTTGATTTTATTTTTAGGTGGTTAGAAATAACAGCTATAATACATGGGCAAAGGAAACTTATGGGTAAAACAATAATCAGTTCGAAAATTCTAGAAATGTATAACAAGACGTGAATATATTAAATACCAAAAAAAATTAGCGAAGATTTGCAGAATTAAACTGATTTGAACTTTTAATTATAGCAGTAAATTACAACTAATACAGAAATTCTTAATTTTTTCTTTATAAAATTTCTTTATAAAACTCTCAATCATAGAAAATTGCAGAATCGATCAATTTCATTTCAAAATATTTATTATTCTTAGTAATGATAGTACAGTCAACTCTCTGTATAGTGAATCTAAATTATAAATTAGAAGTTTTTCTATACTTTTAATGTTAAGTTTCTCGCTTTATAGTGAACTCCTTTATAGTGTACTCCAATTTTCTTATATATTGAGACTATGTTTGCATTCTGTCAATTATGTCCATATTTCAAAATTCAAACTAAAAACGTAAA
>JAQFXN010000427.1:0-22526 GCA_034693365.1 Liacarus xylariae | reverse complement strand
CTAAAATTCATGAAATTATTTCAAAGGGTTTTAAAATTATATCACTTTTTTCATCAAACCTATCATTTTGAAACTCACTGTATATTAACATAAATTGTTATGCTAAATGAGGGGCTGCTAAGGTCGGTCGAGTAGGGAGGAGTGTATATAATGGTCATTTGGAGAAAATTTTGTTTGAAAAGTCAGTGGGGTAATGATTTTTGTAAAAACCTGGAAAATCCAAAGAATGGAAGGTAAAATATAAGAAAAAATTTCCTACGGTTCAAAAAGTGAGGGGATGTATTGTGCACAATCTAAAAATAATAAGGGTTATTTAGTGTATACTCCCTCCGTGATTAATATTTTTTAGATTAGGCTCTTTAAGCGACTGTAAATTAATAATAAGTACATTATTTATCATTTAATTGATTAGCAAAACTTAAAACATTGGGTTATTTCAAATGTAATAAATAATTTGTTAAATTTTATTTTTAATAAAATAATTTATCAATTATTGATTCTTTAAATTTAAAATATTCTGTTTTCTAATTTGTAATTGTTAATAGAATTTAAACTTGGAATTTTATTGAATAGTAATCTATGCCAGGAAACTCACTTTTTGGTGAAATGGCATTGCACTCATTGGCAACTTTAGCCACATTTGCACCATTCCTCCCGTTGACCACTACCTGTGCTCCACATCGAGAAAAATAGTTGACCATAGCAGCACCCATACCACCGCTCGACCCGGTGACCAATACTATCTTTCCAGCGAAGTCTTTACTCGTGGCCATAGTTTTCAGCAATATTTTTTGGTTAAGATTTAGAAATTAAGTAAATGTTTTTATATATTCAACGAAAGAAATCAATTAAAACACCTTTACTTCAGGAAAATTGTTTAAACATTAACTAAAAGTTTTTGTTTTGTGTAAAAATATTTCTCTCTAAAGATCTGTAGAAAAATCAGTTAAGGGTTTTATTTTTCAAATTCATGTCCAAAAAAATCAAGTTTTCACTTGAGCTGATCTGACAATTAATTACTTTTAAAGAATTTTATCTATTCTTAAAATATTTTTAGAGAAATATCTAATTTCTAAATACTTATCTAAACTTTTATTTCTTTTATTTTTATGTGTTAAATATTTATTGCATTAATAAAAAGTAATGTATTTTACAATTTTTATAGAAAATTTTATTTCTACATAAGTTTCTCCTTTTTAATGTAATTTATCGAATAATTTTAGTTTTATTTTTCCAAATAATTAGAGATATTTGTTTTGTTATACACATTCTGTGTGTCTGAACGGCAGTGCCTTTTTTGATATACCGTATATCCAAGTGCTCCATTAGAGATGTTCATTAAGGAAAGGTTGTTGTGACCCATACTCACTTCAAGGAATTTAGGAAATGTTATTTCAAAATATGGTTTCTAACAGAAATTGTGCATAGATGATTTGGACAGGGATGTGCAGAGGGGAGGTCCGACCCAGAATACCCTCACCCTGGCAGAATTAGTGGTTAACTTTACAGACAGATGCCCCCAACCTTTGACAAAAAAGTGAGAGAAAACCCCAAAAATGGGAGAAAGCTGAAATATACCCCGACATTTTCAAGTCTGCACATCCCTATGATTTAGGGCAGATTCTAATCCAATTATACAAAAGTATGCCAAATTATATTCTTAATCTGGTTGTAAGGTTACGTTAAAAATAGCCCCTGAAAGTTATCACATTCAGCATGTTTACAATATTTTAGCTCTCTTCCATTCTTTGCATGATTCTTTTAATGTCAATTGGATGGATTTATATACCAAGTGATTAATATAAAAAAATTAAATTTTTTACTAGAGAATTTAAACCAGTTTAGGTTAAACAAATATAAGTATAAAGAAGTAAAAAACAAATTAAATTAAAATTCATTAATAAGCTCATTAAATTCAACGATATATCTTGTTAAATAATTAGACTAAAATTCTCAAAATCAAACAATTTATCACCATGAATAAATAATCACATTTTCATAGATTAAACAGATTAAACCTAGAGACCTATTATTAAGATTTAGTGAACTTTTTAAAAATATAATGATTTTTATTTAAGTTTTTTCTTACTTTTATTCAAATCACAACTTATTTATATTCAGGATTATATTTTGTCCAGAGTTTTAGAGTAATATATTATTTTTAAACATTTAGCAAACTTTTCTGTGGCACAGCTAATGATAAAACAGAAAAGTTTGCTAAATGTTTAAAAATAATATATTACTCTAAAACTCTGGACAAAATATAATCCTGAACTGTACCATAAAATGCAATTTGATCTGAAACTTCTCCTCATCTGCTTTGATGTTAAGCAACACATTCATAGACTGATCACTTGTGTCCAGTCTATACGCTGACGAGGGTCTCGCTTAGAGATCGAAACATATGTCCGTATTTACACACTTTGTGTTAAAAAATAAGTTGTGATTTGAATAAAAGTAAGAAAAAACTTAAATAATTATGTGCTCTCACAACAAAAAAAACTTTGAAAAAATCAAATGTGATTTTTGAATTTATGGCAAAAACATTAGAAGAGTAATTTTTGCAAATTATTCCTAAAATTCATTAATTTGGTTTCCCCTTAACATTTTCTTATGAGGATCTCATGTTTTTCATATTATTTACAAAATGGTCCTTGTGTTAATAATTTTTCTCAAAACTAATTTATTGCTAATTTTACAAATACGTTAACATGACTTGTTTAAAAGTTTCCAGAATAAAGGCGAGATATGTTAAGGGGATAAAAATTATAGCCAACTCTAATGGATAGTAGGACTACAAAATTCACTTTAGGTATTCAATTTCTGGTATCTGTTGTTTTATGTCTTAGCTTCAGAATATTTCGTACAATTAGTATGTTTGATCAGAAAACCTTTTATACACCAATTATTTACATGTCATTTGTATAGAATTAAAATAATTTTTAATAATTTCTTATTTGTTTTAATCACGAAATCTATTTTCTTTAATTTAAATGTTTCTCCTTTTGAATACATTTTTATTTTGTCTCAAAATTGCGATTATTTTTGATTAACGATTGAATTCAAGCCTAAGATTGCACTTAAAGACAATTCAGTCACGCAATCACTTAATCAAAAAAATGATTGATTAGTAAATAAAAATTTTTTTTCTACTAATTTTTTGTTAAACAACAAAAAGTAGATCAAATCTTTAATCTTGATTTTATTCAATAAATAGTATTAAATTATATCTAATAATCTATTTTAAATAGAGATAACCTATGCATAACATATAAGTGCGCCCAACATCTCAACACAATTATAAACTAATGTCATGTAATAACGAAAGAATAGACAAAAACAATTTTGATTCAATCCGTTATTTAGCGCTAAAGTCCCAACAAAATCAGCAATTAGTTAATTAGCGATAAAATAAGCTTAAAAGAAAAACAATACAAATAATGACGACTGGAAACCAATGGAAAACAGGGATAATATGAATGAATAAGCAGACATTATTTTTAATTTTGAAAACTTTATGATGATTTTTCATGTGTTAAAGATACTACTTTAGCGAGATAGTTTGTTAATTTTTGATCTACTGTATTTCAAATTTCGTCTACAACCTTTTCTCATCTTTGATTTCAAATGATTAGATTGATAGGTTCAACTTGATTTTATAAACCATCTATTTTAGATTTTTATTTAAACAATTTATTAAAAAATATTATACTTCGCTTAATTTTAACATTTAGTTTTCACAAATATATTTTAGGTTTAATCTAGTGATGGGCAATGGATATAGCCAAAATGCCACCCTGACATTTGCGCAGCAGGCAAAAATTTTTTATTTTAGCTTACTCACCCTGTGAATTTTTTATATTTTGAATTTTGGTCTATACCCCATCTGATTTTTGTGCAAAATTTCTCAAGATACGACCCAGACCCCCCCCCCTGACTTTTCATCCTTTGCGTCCCTAGTTTAATCATTTATTTGAATAGATAACTAATCTTAATGAATAAAGTATAAGCTTATAATTTTCCAGTTTTCATTATAATAATTAAGCTTGTATAATAGTGTCACCATAAAAGTCCAAATCCCAAAAAACCTAATCCCAAAAATCCTAAAATTTCAGTCCCATAAATCCTATTCCCAAAAATCCTAAAATTTCAGTCCCATAAATCCTATTCCCAAAAATCCTAAAATTTTAGTCCCATAAATCCTATTCCCAAAAATCCTAAAATATATAATCACAGGAAAATGTATATCAAAAACAAGTTTTATTTAAAATTTAGTTGACATATGAAGTGTTTGATTATAATTTTAATTTTAATAAAACTTCAAAAATTGAGAATAATTCAATTGAGTAGTTGTTTTCAAATTAACCGAAAACAAAAAACTTGCAAGCCGCTATTATTTCTGTTAAATCTTATAAAATTTAGTAAATAAATGAATAATACAGAATAAAAATCGATTTAGTTTTAAAAAATCAGCTTTAAAATTTCACTTCCTGTTCCCCCTAATCAAAATTGACTAATTTGTGATGTCACAGCACTGAATACCTTTCCCTGGAATTTTATTGAAGCAAATGCAGCCTCTTAGATTTTGATCTTTACCCATCTCTGATCATTTATTCATAAATTTTGTAAATTAGAAGTTTTATTACAGAAATGAAATTTTTAGGATTTTTGGAAATTAGAATTTTTGGGATTAGGTTTTTTGGAGTATAACCTGTATAATATTAAATACTAAATTAGACAATTTTGTTTTATAGATTCTTTTGTTATTAAACTATCTAATCATTTGGATGTCAGTCCTAATTATCTACGTCTTAATAAATTTAGTTATGCGTATTTAATGAAATATTCAAAAGCTGAAAAGCTAGAGTTATTCGAATAAATTATGAATAGACTGTACGGTTAGATCTATCCTCTCTTTTCTAACAATTTTTGTTTTAATTGAAAAGAAAGTTTTAATGAAAAATGAATTTTTATTCACTTCAATGAATATATTTATTATTCGTATTAATTACAGTTAAATGAGTTCAAGAGAAGGTGTAAAATATAAGTACAGTATATTTGGAAATTGGAAACAATTTTTTCTAATAAATTTTGAAACATAAAAGTTTATTCACACGTTTAAAAATATCTTAAATAAATTCAATAAAATTTTTTAAATTGAATTTTTCCCAAATTAATAATAATTTAAAAGTATTTAATCATTTTGTTTTAAAAATTCTTAAAATATTTTTTATTATAAAAAATTATGTTTGAAAGTAATAAATCTTAAATATTCGATAAGTTATACAAATGGTATACAATTTCATCAAAAATATATTTGTTTCTATGATTTTTCTCAAATAAGCTTAAAATTTATTGAAACTTTAAAAAAATTAACTCAAATCAAAAGGAATGCTTCTAATAGAAGAGGATTCTTAACTAAAGTATTAAAATGATAAATGACACCATTAACCCCGGTTACTTGATTTGTGTATATATCCTTAATTTCAGTGTAATATTGTAACAATATTAGTCTTTAGGAAACTTGATTCAACTAGATACTGCACAATCTATTCCAGATTGTTTACTCATGATTTTTATTATTATTGAAGTAAAATATCGAAATGAATATGATATTGCGATTTGAAACTAGCATTACAATTAGAAAAAGAATTCTACATTTTATGTTATACCAAATATTATAAGTATTATCATAAGCACCAAAATTGGTTAATTATAGCGTTGAAATGCACGCCTGAAAGTTAGAGATCTAATTACTATGATTGGACTCATAGCTACTGTAATTGTGAGACCCACTGGAATAAGGGGTTATCGACTTTGACTGCAATAGAGTATAAAAAAAGACTAAAAGTCCGGAATTTTCTATAAATTTCTTGTTTTCTGTTTTTTAAATAATTAAACCATTAAAATAGAAATTAATTAATTGGGAGAATATATATACAATTAGATCCGTTAATAAGGGAAGAGTTGGTGAATTGAGTTCATTTCA
Source organism: Liacarus xylariae (assembly GCA_034693365.1). Classification (NCBI taxonomy): domain Eukaryota; kingdom Metazoa; phylum Arthropoda; class Arachnida; order Sarcoptiformes; family Liacaridae; genus Liacarus; species Liacarus xylariae. Next base: position 16,537 of record JAQFXN010000427.1, on the reverse strand, counting down.
GACATTTGCCAACATTACTATTGCATCATATAATGTGATATCCTTTAGTGTCAAATCATTATTCTTCTCAAATAGTGCTAACATTTCTCGCACTCGTTGTCTATATTCAGATTTTATGGGGTGAATGAGACCGGAATCCATTGCTTTTAGTCTAGAAGTGGTATTTGGCAAAATGAATATCAATTTATTATTTGTTAAAGGTATCGACGGATGTGCGGCACAGTTGTCGATAAGGAGTGCAACTTTCCTGTCTTGTCGTTTCATTTTGTTATTGAAATTTTCGAGAAATTCTTTGAAACTATTTGTTGTAATCCATGATTTGGAGTTATTTCGATAGACAACAGGTACTGCAGTTTTACTTCGAAAATCTCTGGGCTCTGCAGATCGTCCTTTACAACCGGTTTTAGTTTCACTGTTTGCACATATGAAAACAGACACTCTTTCTTTACTCGTTTTCCCCGATTTAAATTTTTGCCCCTTCAAAGTGTAAGAACGGTTGGGGGTATTCTACAAAATAAGCCAAACTCATCCGAATGGATTATGTCGTTTAATTGGTAACCCCTGAGTAATTCATGCGGTTATACATTCACCCAATCATAAATCGTCCGGTACTACTCCGGCCTCTCAATGAATTCTCTGAAATACAATATTATTTCTGGTTTTAAATCTTTGAGGAAAACCATTGTTGGCATTAAAGTCAGGGTATCCACAATTCGGCGTCAATTGGTTAGCCTTTTCTTTCAAAAGCATATCATACCGGAGCCCATGTGAGGCCGAAATTGACACAAATTCATTTAACGCTTTTTCGAGTTCCGGATAAAAGCATTTTCTCAGACCCTTAGCCTTAATCGCAGTCCAACTCTCAAACGATTTAATTTTCACTTTTTTAAGAAAAAATGGTTTTTTCTTTGATTAAATGATAACTCATTTGAACAATATTTCATGACAGGGCACTCCTATATCAATTAACTTAATTACTTTGTATTTAACTTCTAAAGAAAAAGCGGTTTCTTTTCTTCTTTGAAGACATTTATAATGCAATTAATTTTTTTACATTTAAACAATAAGTGATCTGAAAAATGACGTGTTTTAAGCAATCAAAATGTAATCATACTTTATGTTATTCATAACAATTCCCTTATATAATAAATGTCAATAACGACGCCTTTCTATAGCATTCGGGGAATTTTCAGACAATAGCGGAAAAACAACCATTACTCGAATTAAGATTCTTTATTATTATAAGTAATATATTTACATATAATGTTTTGCAGTTTGATTCGGGTGTGAGTTCACGAGATTTTTTGGTAAATTTATTAATATATATATATATATATATATTTATTACGTAATTCCGAATAAATTGTATTCATAAATCTATGGATGCCCAATAGGGGTACAGCCAAAATACCTCCTGTCTCTAAAAAAATCAAAATACCACCTCCTGTGATGAAAAAGTTTACCATTGCAAGGGTACCCCTCAGTGACGATTTAGACCTTATCAGTACCCTATACCCCCTGACTTCGAATCCATAGCGCAATCGTGTGCTTCAATATTATCTGATCTGTCAGTTAATAGGGTTCAAAATTTTGTATTATAATCGTACGATTGTTTTACGGCTCATTTTAGTGACGATTTTAGTGGTGGAAAATATCAATTATTTTGGAAAATAATTGCTTTCAATCCTATATTAAAAGCAATTTCTTTCAATTATCTTAATTAAAAATATGTCTTTATCTAATTAAATCATAAGAAAACAATATTTTATTCCTAATAATAAAAAAAGTAAAATTATCTGTCAATGAAATTATGTTTCCATTTCAGTCATTTTCACAATATATAGATTTGATATTTTATTTCACTTTTGCTTTAAATATTACAATCTATTAATCCAGTCAATAGTACCACATGTGCACTCAGACCTATTGCAACAGATAATAATTTACCCACAACTGACATCAATATTACAATATTATCATTTTCAATTTATATATTCTAAATGCAAGTTTTTTGAGAAATAAAATACGAGTATTATTCAAAAAAATTATATTGTTTTAAATTATCTAATGTTAAAACTTTTATATATGATATATGATATATAATTTTATGAAAAATTTGGGACAAATTTAATTATACATTAATTGGAAGGTTAATTATTAAAACAGTTTGTGATAAAGATTGCTATAATTAGATAAATAACATCAAAAAACTGTCTCAAAAAGAGTTCAAACTTCAAAACTATTAAGACTATCGATAAACTACTCAACAATTATTTGCTGAATAATTATTTAGAATTGATTATCAAAATTATTTTAAATAAAAATACTTCAAATACTGCATAATATTTCTATGAAATATAACAAAAAATTTTATAATTAGATAAAATTATTTGATAATGAAATAAAATATAAGCAAAAAAATAAGGCATTAATACAAATCGCATTTAAATTATATTAGTTCTTAGTTCATAAAATTAAATAAATTGAAGTTATTTAAGATAATAACTTAAGTTATACGAATTAAGAAATAAATATACAGTAGTTATAAAATATGAATCAATTTTTTTTCTTATAATAAAGATTTAAATTCTATTTGCTTTTACCTAAATTTAATATTTTATTTCTATTTAATAGCAATTCAAATATAATCTTGAGAATTTCTTTACCAGTGTTTTTCAATTAAAGACTTTCCTTATACTAAAATTTTATTACAGGATTGCTCCCGATTCTATTTCAGTAAAAACATCCGCTCCATTACTATAATACTATTCATTAAGTAATAACAATAAATATTTATTATTCATAGGGTGTGAAACCATTTTTTAACGATTAAGTCTTTTATTTTATTAGTCGATCCCAAGCTATAAATTTCTATGTATTCCTATTTAGTTTAAATTATTCATCAAATCTGGGATCGACATAATAGATGGACAGTTCTTAAAATGGAAATTCTCTATAATTAATTCGCGATTTTAAAAAAGTTATATATTTTTCAGATGAATAAAATTCCTAATAATTATTAAGTGATTTAATTAAATATATTTTTAGCCTAACGGTACAATATTTTCAAGATTGTCTCAACCACATTTTACATAAATTAGTAATATTACCCTGTAGTAGTAGAGTAATACCAAATTCAACAATATGAAAAATACGCAGAGGGAGTAAGGTAGAAATACAAATTCTTTGCCTACGGCGCAAAAATTCAGGGAGGGATATTTTGCAAAATCTTAAACTCAGGGGGTATTTAGGCTATACGCCTCCTTAGCGACCCCTGATTGTAATATTTCATTTTTATAGTCCAAATGTGATTTATTTTAAAAATAAAAAGAAAAAGTTTCAAAATCTAATGTCTCTATAATTCTTTTGTTGCGAACGAATATAGAATACAAAAGTATTCAAACAAACAATTGACTCAATTGTCAAAATATTCTTTTCTTTGATTTCATCATTATTTTCAAAAGAAATTTTTTTTAAGTAAGAAATTAACTCTATTTAAGAATAATAAGTTTGCTAAAAGGTTTTTACAATTCTATTTTCAGGTCATTTATTAAATCAAATTATTCTTATTTATAAAATCCAAACTTAAAAATCTATAATAATTTTTAAAAACTTTATATTTTTTGAAATACAGCGAATGCATAATTCTTTAACAAAATAAATAAATAAGAAATTAAGAGTTAAAAAAACTAACAATAAAAAGAAATGTTTAAGTGAATTGAATTGGAAAACAAATTATATTTAACTGAAGAGAATCGGCGAATGAATCGATGACAGCTATCAATTGTATATAAAATACACAATGAATTCAATGAATAAAAATCGAGTTCAATATATTGAATAAAAAGAAGAGAGTTTTCTATTTTCTTGAATTAATCTAAACGTATAATTAATTTTAAAGTAAAAACTTGGCTAACAGTTGATAGATAGAGAGAAAAAATAATAAATAAGAGGAGAGGGGGTAGTAAGAGAGAACAAGTAGTTAAAAGTTTCTGAGAAATTCGTGATTGGATAACTCAAATAAAAATTAGTAATATTATAACTACTCTAGGTGATATTATACAGTATATAGTGTTGTCATAGAGAAAATTTCTTCTCAAAATCAGAAAAATTCTCTATTTTTCCCAACAGTATAAACTTTGAAAGTAAAATATTTTTATTTTAAGCATCGAATGTTTGCAATTTATCATTTTTAGTGTATCAAAGCATAAACACAGAGTATTTTTTTTGGCCGCTGTTTATTTTTATGGCCACTTATGGAAACTTTTAAATGATTTGATAGATAAAACATAAATAATATAAAATGATTTTGAGAAAAATAAAATACACATAAAATATAAGTGATGAAGTTTACTACTGTAATGCAACTACTTGTGAACTCAAAATATATTTAATCTATCCAGCTAATAGACTATTTTTTATTAACTTGCTTAATTTTATATTATTTGAGTAATCAGTGAACGATAGCAACAATGAGTTTTTATTTCAAATTTAATAATTAATAGAATTTTCTCTTTATAACAAAATTTATATTTCAAGTTATTAATTATTACTATTAAGCTTTCGGTTACTAATTACTTGAAAAATATAAAGCGAAACAATATGAAAGTAGTCTATTAGCTGGATAGATTAAATATATCTTGAGTTTAGTTATACTTTATTATAATAAATATTCATTTGTTTAAAATAAAATATACATTGTAACAATTTTAAAAGTATTCTAATATTTTCTAATCAAATTCTATGATAAATTCTGTAAGAATCTGAATTTGACTAAATTTAGCAAGAATTTGATAAAGCATTTTTCTAAGAATTTCAAAAAATGTTCTTAAAAAACGGCGCTTTCGTTGCAGTTTTATCAAAATTTCTATTGTGCGGAGATATGTTGGTCATTTTTCGGAGACAGAGGGTATTTTGGTTATACCCCTCCATTGCACATCTCTATTATATTATTTTATTTCTAGCATAACGGTTATGCAATAACCTGATGTTTTATTGACGAAATATTAATTCGAAAACGAAAAATATTTATTTGATATAAAATCTTAATCATTTTTAAAAATCATCAGTAATGGGAATATTTTATTCATAAATATTGTTGAATAAACTAACTTAAGCATAAATATACATTGTCTAAAATTTGACATTGATAACGTTATAAAAGTTTGCCCCCAAAGCTCCTATTGCCCAGATAGTAGAGGTCCTGTATCAAAGTAGAGTCTATATCGAAATTTATAAATCACCTTGAAAAAAAGTTTGACAAACTATGAACTAAAACTACGATGTATATTTTTGGCACTGAAGGCAATTTAGATAGACTTTTTGAATGGTCAATAGTTATCAAGTTTAATAAAAACACAAATACTGTGATTTTCAAAGGCGAGTTGAATTTGGTATTAAAATAGTAAAATATTATTAAGGTTTGAATGAAATGTGAATTTGAGTTTAGTTTTTAGACAAACAAAATTATATTTTTTATGAAAACAGTAATAAATTTTTGAATAATAGAAAAATTTCTAAATTATTTTAAACGCTTTATACCATTAATTATGATACTATTAATATAAACCCCAAATAATTTTAATCATTCTAGAACTAAAATATAATTAAATTGATGTAGTTTATGAATTAAGCGCAAACAGAATTCGAAATGCCAATAAAGTTAGATTTGATTTGAATTAAGCGCAAACTTTATGATAAAGATATGTATAAATCTATAATTTATTGAAACAAAATTGTAGTCAAATTGTATTGTATTATAGATATTTGTTATCTAGGCTAATTTTTCATTCCTGTCAAATACATTGGATAAAGAAATAAAAGTATTTTTATTGAAATAAATTCTCACAAACTATAATAAAATTTATAAAAGATATAATAAAAAAAATAAATATTTCCCACAAAATCAGTAAAACATTCGGAATAAATAATATGAGGAAAACAAATGTATAATCAAAATCAAATTATTTGAATTATTTATTCGTTTAATATTCAAGTCGTGGAGTATTGTATTAAAAAAAATTTCTTCAAATCATTATTATTCAGAAAAATAAATGAATTAACTATTTTTCCATTGAATTATTGACACAATTTGTCTTTTTATTCTTAATATAAACTTCTTTTAATTATTATTTCTTAAATAACTCTTCATTTTCTTTACTAAAAAGAAAAATAAATATCAAATTAAGTAATTTTAGATGTATTTAGAATTTCAATTGTATTTTCATATATAGGATAATAATGTGAACAATCTCTCCATCCCTGTCCGCCCCATTCTCTCTCCTCTCCTCTCCTCTTCTACTTTTCGTACTCTTCTCTCTCAAACTTACAATTCCCTCAATCATTCATTTTCTATGCCATTCATTCAAATCATATTTTCTTTTTAATATGTAATGAGGGTATGAAAGCACAGTTATATACGCATGTAATGCAATTAACTATGTGTTCAGGCTATACATTAGGATCACGTAAAAGAGTCATTTACACCGAAAATATCCAATACTAGTGTCACAACAAGAATAATCATTTGATTTAATACAAGATCTCCAATAGATTTCTAATTATTTTTTGTATTTTTCCAGACAGTAGTCTCGCTATTCAATAGACTCTATTGTATTCTGTATTGTCTTTTATTTTCTATTATTTGTGTTTTAAAATAAAACTTTTCAATTGAATAGATTTCTTTAGAATTTTATCTCATTTTTTTTAAAATTTCAGTACTTTATATAAACAATATATATGTCTTAAATATTTATTTTATAACTAGATTTGAAAATTGAGACGAGTATTAGAAAATCCGGATTAAAGAGCACTCAATCTTTAAAAAAAACTTATTTTTCGACTAAAATATCTTTTTAAGTGGTTTTGTCTTAAGGCGTCAGAAGAAAAAAAAACTATTTCACTATAAAAAAGTAAAACTTGAATCTAATTTTAAAAATAGATTTATCAAAAATGCAACCGTAATTCGAAATGCATTACATTATGAATTTTTTGAAAACATTAAAATAATTTTTTTAAATACTAATATTCAAAACATTTTTTAATTAAATTCGATTTTCCAATCATTTAGTTTTAAAATAGAAAGTCGAAACAACTTTTTTTTAAAGTAAACAATAAATCAAATGAACACTTCACTGAATATGTCAATCTCAGCTAGATTAAATTTAAATTTGCACTGAAAATTCATTTATACAATCATTTTCTAAGCTATTAATTTGTTGTAAAATATTGTTATTTAAAAAACCAATAAATGAATTAATATTTTATAAATTAGCTAAAAATGAAAAAAGTATAATAAAAAACAGAAATAAATGAATATTACAAGGCTAAATGAATTCATGTAAATTTAAAGATAACCAAGGGGGTGTGTCACCAAAATACAGCTTGTGACACAGAGTGAGCAATTAGCTAAATTTAGTGAATATAACTAGTATACCCTTGACTTTGACATTAGTTCAGGGATGTGGAAGGGGGTGCAACCCAGAGTACCCCATACCAAAATTTGTGCTTAACATTACGTTTATGGACAGATATCCCTAAATTTAAGCAGAAAGTGGGAGAAGACCCCAAAAATGGAAGAGAAGCCAAAATGCCCCCCCTCCCTAGCGTTTTGGACCTTCCACATCCCTGCATTAGTTAAACTGGATCTTTCAACGCTGCAGTCAATCCTAAGTACTCAATCTCTAAAATCTGTTTTGTGCTTTATATACAAACGATGATAAAAGTCAGTCAAATTATACTTTTCGTATATAACGAGACAGAAATTACTTAAAAGCATTTCAAGAACTGTATAAATGCAACTTAAAAGTCAAATGAAGTGGAAAATACATAATTTAATTGACATTTGTAACCGAAATCTTAATAGAAATTTTAAAGCCTTTTGCAAACAAACACTAGAATATTGAATCCATCAAATAGATTAACAAATATATGATTAGACGTAACTAATATTTACTTTTGTTTTGTTTTCTCACTAACTAAATGTAAGATTAGAATCAATTTGTAGATCAAAATCAAAAACATGTCAAACTGCACTTAAATCAAGAAAAAAGGTGTCAATTATTTCCTATTTGTAGAAAACTTTATGGTTTGAATCTTTTTAGAAGAGATCATAAATAAAATAAACAAATTCCAACATGAACAAGCTATCTTTAAAAAATTAATATAAATTTACTAATCAACATGTTAATTAAACTTCGACATATTAATTAACTAATGCTTAAACCTCGCGGAGAGCCTGTAGGGGTATAACCGACTAAACCGATACGATGTATTTAGGGCTAGACCCTCCCCGTGGACACCCCTGATATTAATTAAAGACATAGTTTATTTTCAGAGAAATCTTTTGAAAAATATATTATTAATAAAATCTGTATGTAATAAAAAAAAGTCATATCATAACTTTAGCAAATTTAATATGACCTAATTTAGCTTCACCTAATTTAATCATACCTAAAATTACTTAATCCATCATTTCTTACATTTATTAAAAGTGTTGTTCATAGATCAAGCTCAATTAATTGTTATATAAGTGTGATGAAGTGGCATTTTATTGCGGCTAATGTAGAGATACTCTAAATTTAGATGTCTTTGAGATCCGGCAATGAAATTATAATCAAGTGAAACAACTGAAATAAAACCCAAAACTCAACTCAACTCAATTCAAATCTAATTATATTTTTTTGATACTAACCTTCATTTTCACAGTAGTTATAATATTATATAATATGATGTTATTTTTGATTTTATACTGAATTTAAACTACAGTAATGAATGTTTAGTGAGTTTTTTCTTTTTCTTTTTTAGGTCACAGTCTCTGATGTTTTAAAACTGATTAATACTATCAAAATATTAGTGTTATATAAGGGCTCATTAATTCTATGATTTATTGCCAATAATTACATAAAAGCATTGATTTATTTTTATTCTTAAAAAAATCTTTTGTTTCTTTTAAAATTTTTGAATCAAAAGTAGTTAAAAAGTTTAATTCTATAATTGAAAAGATTATAGGATTATATAAATTCAACTCAAAAACTCATAACAGCCTTATTATCATAATTCTTAAAGTAAATCATCTTTTATTAGTTTACATTTTAAAGTTTTGACAATTTTTCAAAAGCTATGCCTAAAAAATCCATAAAATTTCACTTTATTTTCAATTCAATGTTAATTAAATCATTAGTATTCTGGTATAAAAAGATATTTTAATTAATAAATTGTGAAATTTTTTTTCTTTATAAATATTTGTCTTATTATTTGTCTGAAAGCGCTTTATAGACAACAGTTATTTTTAGCATTTATTCTCCATATCTTAATGCATAATATTATTTCACAGCATTATATAAGTGTATAGTTTGTATTTCACAGTAACACTCGATATTGTAATTGTGTGAAACACCCATTTATGCGCTTATTAAATGAAATTCTCATTTTTCCTATTTTATTAGTGCTGACTATTATTATTAATGTCAGAATAAACTGCAATTTACATGTTTAACGACATCATTAATAATCACTTATATTGTAATTATAGATTTCGGTACAAATTTATTGAATCGATAAGACATTTTTATTGGAAATGATGACTATCAGAAGGTTATGATTAAATTACTTTATATCAATTTTTACACTATTCTGGAGCAACATTTTAGCTCAGAATTTTGCAAGTTTTCTTTTTTAAATTCACTGTTACTAAAAATAATTTAAAAAGGTTCTAGCATGTTTCGCAAAAATAACCCTTATGCTATTGAATGATATCGATTTTAATTTCTATGCAATTTGTTTTAATGCATTTAAATATTATTTCATGATTTATCAATAATTTCTTATTTTTATATAAATCAGAGTTATATTTATTAATAATTGTTTTATTGATAGTAAAACTTGATTCAAAAAATTTATTGCTCCCAAATAAAACTTATTTATTTCCAGATCAAACTTTTTTATTGGCAAAACATGTTCTAAAAAAATAAAATTCAACAATCAATAGAATTTTTATTCTTCATTTCTTAACATTATATAAAAAAATTATCTTAAATAACAAATCAATCATTAAATCAAAGATAAAGTAATTAAAACATTATTTCTATTGACTTTTGAAAAACAAAGTATTAATTAAATCAAATAAAATTTTATTAATTATTCTAACAAAAAATGAAAATTAATAATAAATATAACGAATAATAAAAAATTGAATAACAAGATAGAAAAAAAATCATACAATTAATGAAAAACTAAAAACAAAAAATATTTATACAAACAATTAAATGAATGACTGAAAGGGTTTATGAGTGAGAAAAATAAATTACAATTTAATGATTGAAAAAATTTCTATAAACTAATATTTAAAAAAAATCGCTTTTAAGATCAATGCTATCTCTCGTTGCGATCGATATAATTGTACTCAAAATAGTCGTATGGCTTATAGTGTTTGTGCGGAAGACTTTTTGGGGGTAAGTGTTTTCCTTTTATAATATCCGATGCCTTTTCGGCGATCATTATTATAGGAGCATTAGTATTGCCAGTGATTACACGCGGTATTATAGACCCGTCCACTACCCGAAGGCGTTTAACACCGCCCAACACTCGTAGCTGTGGATCAACTACTGATGTCGACTCGTATTCCGGACCCATTTTGCACGTACCTATAGTTTTATTAATAGTTATTTTATTAATATATTATTATCTAGATGCAATAAACAGCAGTTAATGATTTACTTCACACGTACCAATTGGATGATAAATAGTATGTGTTAGTGTACGGGCCATACAGGCCAGGTATTTGTCCGAAAATTGTGTGTATTCTTCGCAGCCTTTAATTTATCAAATATATTATTTTAGATATTAATTATATTTTATCTAAACATTAAACATATAATTAGATCAAAGTTTTCAATAGATTTATAATGAAATGCATGACTTTTATATAGAAAGCATATTTAAAACATTTTTATGTATACATGCACATTTTTGTAAATTGATTATTATATGTTTTTATTTGTTTTTTATGAGAGATTTTTAAATATTTATTAATTATGTGATAAAATTTTGTAGATTTTGTTAAATAATTTACTAATAATAATAATAAAACTCTTAATACAGTATATAATTAAAGCATAAATTTTATGACTTTAGATAATATCAATATATTTAGTTCCTTTAGGTTTTAAATTATATTATGTTTATTAAATATTCTTTGTAAATTTGATGAAAAGTTATATTTAAAAAATAGCAATTGCATACCTGGAACTAAAATATCAGTTAATTTAGAGCCCAATTTAAGTAATGGAGGCGAAAGACCCACTTCTATGGATATTTTCATGGCCTCAACCATTGTTATAATGTCGTGTGGATCTGTCAGATACCGTGGCTCTATTATTGGCGGATCGTATGGACTTGCAGTTCGAAGTGTTAGATAACCAACACTTTTTGGCCGGAGTAGAACAGGAAGTAGTGAATAGCATTCTTTACTAACCAAAGGATAGTAGAATTTCTCCCAGACCTCTTCAGTTATGCCCACATTATGACGAAAAATCTTTCCGTCGTCTAAAAGTGTGTCATTAATTAAAATTTAATTCAGGAATAAATTCAATTTTAATGGACTTTTCATTCAATCAGATAAGAGATATAGAAATACTATTTTTAAAAATTAATTGACTTTAAAAGAAAATTAGTAAAAATATGTATTTAAAGAAAAATAAAAATTATTACCGAATTCTCTCACATATACGGGCCGCTCTTATAATTGAATTTGTCACATGGGGTGCTCTTATATGCGGATATAATTGCAATGATTTTTAATGAAATTTCCAGTACTTATAAGTGAATTTTAAATTGTATTTTGTATTAAAATATTTCTCATTTCATAAAAATTTTCAAATTTTGACAAATATAATGAAGAATTAGAAGTGATAAATGATAATTAATCAATGTTTTATAAAAATTAATAAATGAATGAAATATTTATTAGCCTATTAGGGGCTGAAATGAAATATTTATCAAGTTCGTCTCTTTTCCTGTCCTGTCTTGTCTTTTCCTACTATATTCATGCAAAATAACAGGGCAATATATTTTTGAAAATTAACAAGACAAAAATGAAATAATTAATTTAAAATCACTAATTTTATTTCAAAAATGCTAATTATTTATTAATTTTGATTAGAATTAACTTTGATTTCTATATATTAAATTTTAATGATAACATTGTTTACTAGATGAGACAGGACAGGACAAGGCCGAAGACAATTATTCAAATAATAATTAATTTTTATGTAAATAGTTGATTTAATTATTAATTGTATTCATATTTCATTCAATAAAGATCAGTTATAATTGAATGCAATTGTATGTCAGTTTGTCAGAGCTGTACACTTATAAGTTATTCAGATATAAGAGCGAATTTTTTTGAAAGCACTAATTCGATCAAAATTCACTTATAAGAGCCGCCCTTATATGAGGGAGAATTCGGTAGATTTTTTAATTACCCGATGAAAGACAGGCACAAACTAAATGTATTTCGAAGTCTGGATAGTCCATACTTTTATTCGCGTATTTAGTTTTGATAAATCCGAGACCTTCGAGGCCACCAGTGCTGGCCAGGGGTCCCATTCCGTCTGCGAAATATCTAAAGAAATTGACCGGGTTCTGAATCTTTCTCTGCACATAAGACGGGGGATCTTTATAAAAAGGGAATTTGTCCACAATGAAATGCAGTCCACCCGGGTATATGTGGTCCTGAAGGTTCTGTCCCACCCCCGGCAGATCAGCTATAATTGGAATCTTCAACTTTTTCAGTATCTCTTTGGGTCCAATGCCTATAAATTGCATGCAATCGACACACGAGAAAAACATATTACAAATAATTCTTTAAAAGATTTTTTCCAATTTTTTAAGATTTTCTATAATTCATGTCAATTATATTCAGTGGTTTTTTGTATTTCAAATTCTATATTTAGTTCAGCATATTTTCTATTAAGAGTTAAATCAACTTTATGTACATTGAAATTAATACTTTTCTCATTAATAGTTTTTATATAACTTTATAACTCATTTGTAAAGAATAAAACTTTTTTATAAAAATAAATATTTGTCTCTCTTTTATGAAAAAAAGGGTTTTAAGTTGTTTTCTCTTTTGTAATTCATTAAAAACTTAAAAAAATATAATTAAAGACAAATTTAATAATAAATCTAAAAATAATTTTTCTTTTCTTCCATTTCTATAGCCTTTGCTGTGAAGAGCCTAAAGGCTATAAAAGGTTAGAATAATTGTAAGGAATAAAGAGTCTGTTTTTTATTATAGAAATGCTTCTGAACTGAGTATTAATTTTTTTTCTAATGGCAGTGAACTTAAATTTATTTGATTACACGATAGAAAGCACCGGTAATACTAACCTAATAAACCCACACCTATTGTCATTTGATTTATTATTCTGATTAAAATAAACTTATTTTGACACAAAATATTCAAATCATTTTCCGTAATAATTATGTAAATCATAGATAAATCATATAATGACTAATAAATCATATAATAAATTAGTGCCAGAAATATGAGTTACTTATAATAGTTAAGTTACTAAACTTTAGGTTATTAGCAACGTATATTAGCAACAAAAAAAAATACTTCAAAAAAAGATCATATTTTGGAGAAAACAAAATATAATCAATATTTCATTGACTACTTGTTTGAGGGCATTAGACAAGTGATAGCCTTTAATAATAACAAAAGTGCTGATAAACTAATTCATGATTATTTTGAATTTCTTATATACGCTTTCAATAAACATATGTAAAGAATTTTGTTCAGAGAATTATTTATCATATTTTTCATTACCGGAAAGCATCAGAAGTTGTGGTGAATTAATACTTCCGGAGGAGAGTATTATCTCTTTTCTTGCGTGGACTACATGTGTGAGAGAAAAGCGATCGAACTGTACGGCAACGGCCTCTTTGTGGGCATTGAATATAATTTTGGTAACGAATGCGAATGTGAGCACATGTAGATTTGGTCGGCCTTTTATGTCGTACAGAAAGGCTTTAGCTGTGGAACATCGGGCGCCTCTTCTAATAGTGGCCTGAGGTATGGCGAAACCTGATTGTCGGCCACCGTTCAAATCAATGTTCGGATAGCCTTTGGATGAAACAGTTTTTTTTAATAATTTTTCCTTTTTTGATGTCATGAGAAACGATTTGGTTTTGTTTTTAATGAGATTTATTGTTGAAATTCATAATCTTTATTATCATTACATTCGCTAATATTTAGAGCTAATTATACGAAAGCATGAAATCACAAGTTATATGAATAGACACGAAAGCCAAGAGTATTACATGACATTGCCGTCCCATTCAGGCTAAGTGGGTCATTGCGGAGGTCAAGTACTTTAATAGAGGTGCCTTCTAATTGCGATCCCCAAACTCTAAGCCCTTTTTGATTTGAGAATTTCGATTAGATGTGAGAAATGCCTTAATATATACAGTGCTCTGTGAAACGGCTATAGACTGAATACCGATTGAGATAAACATAATCTCAACAGTTATACAATATATGGGTTATTAAAAGCTTGAATATAAAAGTTGTTTCATGCATTGAGTACAATATTGCACACATACCCAGATGCTTTCCTGCCTCTACGAACGCATGAGCTATAGGACTAATCTTCTTACTCGTCATAACAGTTAGCGGACCTCCGCGTCCGTGATATCCATTGAAGGCAATACTCGGGTCGCGATTGTCTTCCGATTTAAGAAAATAAGGAAACACTTCAGCCCACGACCAGCCATAAGAGCCATCCTTAGCCCAGTAATCGTAGTCTAAAGGATTGCCTGAAACACAACACAAACAATACATATAAGCACTTGAAATCATATAATAATTTATTATTAACAAACATATTATGGCTTAAATAGATTTATTTATTGCATAAATATTTTAATAAAAACTATTTATAACAAAATGAATATAAGAAAAAAATTGTTACTGAATCTATAAACCATTAAATATATCATTTAAATCGAGAGTTCAATGAGTTTCAAAATAAAGTTTTTAAAAAACTTAATGAAAATTTTAAACACTTTTATTGAGATTTATTTAGAAAGAAATTTATTCGATTACATAATTCATAAGTTATGCAAATGTAGAATAAAATTCTAGTATTTTTAACAAATCACCTTTTTTTTAACTAAAATTTCGGATAAAAATTTCTATTTATAATATTTTTCAAAATATTAATTTTGTTTTCAAAGTTTATAAGTTTGATAAACACTAGAGTTTGCAATAAGGAATGCATTTAAATTACTAAATCAAAGCTTAATTGCTGTATTTGTGAAAAACATTTATGAGCTTTAAAGTGAAGAAAATGTGAAATAGTTTTTGTTATTTAATAGTTTTGTTTTTATTTTTTGAATACATAATATTATATGAAAAGTTTTAATAGTTATCCTAAAAAACTAAAAATAGGAGCACTTTTATAATTAGCATCTACCGTAATTTCAGAGTTGATTAACTCTTTGAAAGTTTATGTCCTTTTAATACCGATCCCTATCTCTAAAATTATAAAAATATTGAATCAAACTTTAAAGTGAAAAATTGAATCTTTTAATTACAAAACACTCTTATCGATGAAATTATTATTTAAAAAACCAATACTCAAAATATTAAGAAAATTTTATATACGGTCGTCCTCGTAACTAACTTTCATTGATTGTACCGAGGCAATTTCCACACTCTTGATAATTTTTCAAAATTCTAAAATAAATATTATTCTTCGATAAATCTAATTTTTTAAAAGTATTAATTTTTATTTTAATTGACCAGGATTCATCTTTCAACATTGGTCAAACTTAGCCAATTTTTTCCATTGATTTATATTATTATTTACAGTAATTTAAGTAAAAAAACAAAACTTAATGATCGATCCGATACACCAATTATCTAAACCACACCACAATCATCTACAAACGACCTAAATCAACTACCTTATGTCCAAATAATGTACCTCATACCTCAATTGTTAACCCCATACCACAATCAATTAGCCTATACCCCAATCATTTTTGCTATTTTTACTTAAGTAATAATATAAATTTAATGGAAAAAATTGATCAAATTTGAAGTTTGTTGACAGTTTCCCCCTGGCCAATTAAAATGAAATTTAATATATTTTTAGAAATTAGGTTTATCGAAGAATAATATCTATTTTAGAATTTTGAAAATTATCAATTGTGTGGAAATGGCCTCGGTACAATCAATGAAAGATAGTTACGAGGACTACTGTATATTTGAGTTGAATGAGAATATTATTTAAACAAAAAATAACTGTATAATACTGTAAATAAATCAATCATAAAATATGCATATCTTTTATCAATAGAAGAATAATTTTACAATCTCAATTTTTGTTTTAACTTATCGTTTAAGTCAAAAAAAGTAACTTTAGCTATTTATTTTATGACAGAAAAAATTTATTGAAAGATAAAAAAGCTCCTATAAGTTTTGAATTTAGAAAAACTAAATATAAAATTCATATATCATTAACACATT
>JAQFXN010000426.1:0-22564 GCA_034693365.1 Liacarus xylariae | reverse complement strand
TAATTGTGCAGTGTATTAACGAACATTATCAGGTATAGTTTAAGTGCAAACTAATCTTACATCAATCATTCAAACATTAAAATAAATGAATAAAATTTATCAAAGATAAAAATAAAATTATTTTTATTAAACAAATTATCAATCATTAAGAAATCAAATATTATTAAAAAATGTTTGAATAGATGTCTAAATTAATATTATGAAATCAATATTAAGTGCAAAATAATTACCAATTGATTATTTCAAGGAATTTTCCATTATTTAAAATTTAGATTCTTAACATGTTATTATATTTTACACAATAATAGATTAATGTTTGATTGATTGATGTAAGATTAAAAAGAATAAACTAATTTTTATTCACGACTTATTTAGAGGTGTTTTTTGAATGACTGCTATGATCTGGACGTCCACGGAGTTGTAGGATTTAATTCATATGTTTAATAGTATATTGAATGGAAAAAATGACCTGTGAATATATTTTGCGAATACAAAGGTTTAGGGGAATAATGAGGGTTTGAAAATACATAATTCTAATACAAGAACTTACAGTAGAGCTGATCCAGTTATTTGTTTGTATCAATAAATTCTAATTCTAATAAAGTTTTAAAGTCTTATAAAATGTATTTTTCTTTACAAAACGGTAAAACTTTATTTCTGAATTAGTTTTTCAATATATAGATAATATGATTTGACCAATATCAATTGAATTTATTTTTCTAAAAACTCATATTTTTATTTTTGAAAAATATTATTTTCAAGAAGTTAAAATCAAAAATATCATCTGGTTTGGTTTTTACCATGTTAAACATGCCTGTCCATTCTTTCGAGGACCTAAGTTAATAAAATCATCTTAATATAAAATCTTTGTAAATGCTTCGACATTTCATAAATAAATTAATTAATTTTGAAGCTAGGTGCAATAAAGTGCTTGCCTAGCTTTTTTCTCCAACTATAAATAATTTGATAAATTAAAGATTAAATTCTTAAAAATTACTCATTGAATTAATTTTAATAATTAATTTATTTAAATATTAAATTAAAGAAAACAAAGAATAAATAAAAATGTTGTTCTATTAAATAAACAATTGGAATCTTCCAAAATAGATAGGATTACAACTATAGTATTAACAAGTACATTTAACGTGCTTTACAGTACAATTATAGATAATATTTAACTTATAAAACATAGTCACATGAATCTCGACTGTACATACAGTACAGGTATTTTCAATTTGGACACATCTTAGAATCTGTTTGAATTTGTCCATATATTGATTTGTGATATCACTCATAACGTTCAATATATTGTTTTCCATTAAATAAAAATATTAGAAATGAATACTAAAAGTTTTTCAAAGATAAAAATATTTTCAGTAATAAAATTATCAATCATTAAGAAATCAAATATTATTAAATAATCAACATTTAAACAATTTGAAAAATTTAATAGAAGTGCAAATAAGTGCAAAATAATTACCTATTGATTATTTCAAGGAATTTTCCATTATTTAATATTTAGATTCTAAACATGTTATTATTTAACAAATTATATTTTTATACACTAACAGATTAGTGTTTGATAATAGTTTCCACTTAAATTACACCTGATAATTTTCGTTAATACACTGTACAACTAAATAATTAGTATGATAATTTTCTTTTAGTTATGGAAATTCACCTGATTTTGTTCGTGTCCTATAAGGCCATTAGAAAAATATTTTGATTTTTAATTTTATTCACCTGAAAAATTTTCATCTAATATGTTAGCACATGAGCAACAGCTTTGAATTTCTGCGTTATCATCGAGAATATACTTTTAAAAGATAAAATATATGAGATATAAATATGGTTCCATGAGAAATTATGTGTCATTTAATAACGTCTTTCTGATGAGATTTGCCAAAATCGAAAATTCGGGATTTAAAAATTTTATTTCAATTGCATTCTTGAGTATAACCCAGAAATTCAAAGCTACTGATTATAAGCCTTTGATTAAAACTAAGGCTAAAATAGAAACCCAAATGTTGTCAACGGGTCTGATGTTTAGGTCATAGGGTTTGTGTCCCCACATATGTGCGGCTGAGTTGACAAACCAAACCCCGTGGAGAGCAATGACATAACGCAGTATTCCTGCGATAAAGAATCCGTTCCATAGACTCTCTGACCAGAAATACCAGGGCATGAGTGTTGGCATAAGAAAGCACAGCAACACAACTGATTGCCAGTAATACTTGTGCTGAACGGCCACAACTGGATCGGCAATTATGTCACTCACATCTACAGTCACTCCAATTCTTCTGATGTCCGGGTGTTTTGTGCACATAAGCCAACCGCAGTGGCAGAAGAAGAAACCACGCAATGAGTTCACGGGATCGGCATCTGATTCGGTGTACTTGTGGTGCACTCTATGGTCTCGTCCCCAGACATAGATTGAGTTCTGATAAGCCATTGAATTACAGATCGCAAGGAATATACGGAAAGGAAGGGTTGCTTTGTATGCCCTGTGAGACCAAAGGCGGTGAACACCAGCCGTTACGCCCAAACCAGACAAGTGGTAAATGGCGATGGCTTTTATATATAAAGAAGAATTTTTAAAATCAGGGATTATTTAGTTATTATATTTGCCCTAAAAGTCTATTACAGGTTGTAAAAAAATAAATTGGGACGAGTTCATTTTTAAAAAAATGTTATCATGAACAATGAAAACTACTACAATTAGAGTATGGAATTACTTCTTAATATACGAGATTCAATTGTGAATTTAAAAAAAATTTGGTAAAAGGTTTTTAAAAGGGGTAAATTTTGCAAATAAAACACATTATAATTTTTTAAATGCAAATAATCATTAAAATATTTTCACAATAAATCAAGATAAAATTGATCAATTTCAATTGAATTTCGATTCAAACATCTGAATTGAAAATATTTACCGAAAATTATTGTCACAAGTTTTGCATCTGTAAGGCATAAGTATAGGCCATATAAAGCACCAAAGTGAAGCAATGCAAACCAAAATACACTAGACCATATTATGTGCTCAAAGCAATTCCAATTATCCTTGTCCACATGTGTCTTAGTTCTGTAATTAAGATCCGGAGCTTTTAATGCTGTAATTGTTGACTTGATTGTCCCTGGTGCAATATTTGGAGCCATTACTATAGAATTAATTTTACACACAGAAGACAATATAGGTATTGCTGAATAGAGTTAACAAATGTTGTAATACAAAATAAAGTTGGTCAATTTCAATAATCAATTTTAGTTATAAAAACCCTTAGTAAAAATAGAGTTTTCTTGCTAAATATTAGTAATTTGTTAGAATAGGTATTAAATCACAACAAATATAGTGAAAACTATCTATAATTATAAGTAATTATTTGGAAATATTTTATATTAATTATAAATTTACTCAGTGTTGTCGGGAGAAAGTGTTATCTGGAATTCCGATTGGTGTTTGTGCTATAATAGTAGCTAGGCGAAATAAATGTCTCGCCTTATCGCCCATAGGAGGTGTTGAAGAAGCTGTGTCGTAGGCATAGTTTACAGAAATTACAAAGATATTGTGTAAATTCTGTACAAATATTTTGTTAAATTCTTACACAATTAATCATATTCTTGGCTATAATAAATTATTTTTTTGGTTTTCAGACCTGTGCTGATCATTAGTAATTCTATATTATTGTAATTATAACTGGTCAGTTCAATATATTAAGTTATATATAAATAAAGTTAATATATTTAGAGATTAAATTTCTTTATCATATAGTAGTTATTATCAGCGAACATTTTACAAATGTATATAATTAATAAATGTTGAAAAATAAATGCACTACTATTTGCCTTAATTATTATATTTAGTAGACTTATAGAAATTAAATTTTATAATATTTAGAAAAACATCTATTATTTTATTATGGAATCGATATATGAAAAGCTCAAATGGTTTAAAACCTATTGGCACTATAGTATATACTACTCCATTGGATACTTAATTTGTGTGCATTTCGGGACTAATTTAATGAAAATTCTAACACCATTTAAATTAAGAAAACCACTGGTGCTCTGGAGTGCGGGTTTGGCCATATTCTCCATATGCGGAACAATTGTTTGTTTACCAGAATTTATTGGAATAATTGTATCGAAAGGATTCAAAGAGTCTTATTGTGACATATCTTATAATTCGGATAAGAACTATATGACCTGGATATACCTGTTCGTCTGGTCTAAAGTGGTTGAATTCGGGGACACTTTGTTTATAATACTTCGGAAACGAAAACTCATTCATTTACATTGGATTCATCACTGCCTAACACTTATTGCATGCTTTTCAGGGGCTGCAGAGCTATGCGGTACTCAACGATGGACTGTATGACAGATTAAGAACTCGCAAATTTTTAAAACTGCACAGATAGTAGATCAGTTTTAACGGTTTCGCTAGATTTTATTATGTTTGATAAATTGAGGTGAGCAAAGGTCATGCTCAGGTCAGGTCAGCCTGAAGCTGGACTAGGCTCGAAGCCAGGCTATAAGAGTTTTGCGGGATTTCAAGCCAAGGCTCATGCTCAAGGCCCAATACTATGGGCCTCGTTTGGACTTAATTATTTATAATAATAAATAAAGTAAAACAAATTTTTTTAGTGAAGTAAAAATTAAAAAACTTGTTTAGAGCGTAAAAATTCAACTTACTAGTCAGGTATAATTTTTGCGATATGGAGGGTATATTGCAGTGATAGCCATACTCAGAGAGTGCCAAAACACCTTAGAGTTTAAATATCGTTGAGCTAATAAACTCATTGTATTTTCACAGCATTTTGGGAACCCTTTCCTTTTGTTTTTGAAGAAGCTTTGAAGCCATCTTCCAATTAAATGAGATAGTTGTCGCCCTACAACCCCTAAAATTTTGAAATTTTAAAAAAATACTCAGCCTTATCGACATCCTGTAATAATGTGTAAAGTACCTTGAGTTGATTATTTCGGTGATAGCTCAACTCTAAGGTACTATTTTGCACTTTCTAAGTATAACTACCCCTGTTATAATGGTTATACCCTGTAACCTGTCCAAGGTTTATACTGGAGGCCAAGGTCCAGGTCGAGGCTCATAGAGTTCAGGCCCGGGCCCAAACCCAGGCTCGTGATATTTTTATAGGCCGTGGCACATTTTCGCAATATTTTGAGCCTAGTCTCATGAGACCCAGGCCCGTGGTTTTCGGGCCTGTACTCATTACTATTGATTAATGTTGACCAGAACTTAATTTAATATCAGATAATTTGAAATAAAAATTTAGTTATAAATAGTTTCTATCAATAACTAAGTGTTAATTTTAAACTAATATTTGGCTGACGTTCACAGATATTAGTCAAATATAATAACATTACTGAAATACCGTATTAAAAGATAGAGTTATTATCTGTTCTTTTTTAAAATATGACCAGTTTATGTTATAAAACAATTCATTAATGATTTAATTCTCTCTCTTTTCAAAGGCAACGATGAATTATTTCGTTCATTCATTAATGTATTCATATTATACTTTTAGAGCAATGGGTTTCAAAATACCATCGATTATATCAAAGTCTATCACTTCATTACAGATCTTACAAATGATTGTGGGATTGATTGTTATGCTATTCGCTCTTCACACCAATTATACAGAAACTGATCCGAATTGTATTAACAATAACTTTCAACTACTATTGGGAACATTCATATATTCTTCGTTTATATTACTTTTCGTCAATTTTTATATTAAAACTTACTTAAAATCAATTAAAGTTAACCTAAACTAAAATATTTTCGAGAAACGCGAATAAATTTTTATAATTAAAATAATAAAATTCAACTCTTATATGAAATATAAATGATTTTTACTGATGATAAAAATTAACCAAATCTTTTCAACTAGTGCTGAGGTCTTTGTCAGGCCTTAAAATGACTTATAGATGAAAATTATATTGATTTATTGATCATAAAGTAATTAATTTATTCAATAGAAGGACAGAAACAACATTTGAATTGTTGGACTATTTTATATATTATTATATCTTATTTTAGAACAATTAGAAATTTATTAGCGCCCACTTATCCATTGGAATATTTTTTATAGTATTGGAAATCTAATAGATTTTAGAGTAAATTAAATTCAATACTGTTTGTGCGAATTGATTTCTAATTGTTATTAATTTAGATATAATTCTGTATGAAATAATGCAACAATTCGTATGTCGTTTCCGTCCTTCTATTGAATTAATTAATTGTTGAGAGCATTCTGTTATTTATTGTTAATAAACATTAGATAGCGATTCAAACTGTAGGACCGGAATTCATTGGTATTTTTGTTAATTAATAGACTTTCATCTGATGTTCGGATAGCAATAGTTTCCTATAATTTCAGGGAATAGTCTTTAGAATTAAGTTCTATTATTTTCTCGTTTTTCTAATCAATTTTATGATTTCTATTGACTGCATGTTCTGCACCATTAGAAGTATTTATTCTTTTATTAATTATAGATAATTTGTGCTCATTTTTTCTTACTTTACTTTTAATCGCCCCCTATCTGGGCTGAACCAACGACCTTTCGCAACAGTAAGGGGAGAACCATACGACTGAGCTATACAATAAAATGCTTTCAACTAGAGATGAGCAGTGGCCAAGCCCAGGCCATGACAGCCTAAGGCTGGTCTAGGCTGCAGACCATGCTCTAAGAGTTTTTCGGGCCTTTTCGGACTCGTGTTAAAAATGATTAGCCAAAGCCAGACCCAGTACTATTGGTCTGATTTGCCAGAATTATATATGACATTAAAGTAATAAAGTAAAACAATATTTTGATCTTAGGCTTGTGAGGCACAGGGCCAGGCACGTGGGTTTAGGACTGTGCTCATCACTATTTTTAACAAAATCCAAATATCGAAACGTTTTTGAAATTTTTTCAATTTTTTGAAGATTTTTTTATTACTCATACATTCAAGAATATATTTGTTATATATTTAGTGAAAGGGACTCCTGGAAAATATTCCGATTTAGAAAGTCTTAAAAAAGCCAAATTGTATAATATTGACAGATTCAGCTAGCTATTAAAATAATTTAATACTTATCATGTGAAAATAAACAAAAATTACTAACATTTTAGAATTAAAAACAAAATGAAGAAAGAATATTTTAACAATATATTAAATATTAAATCCGATGAACTCTTTAAGAAAAATACAGAATTTAAAGTTCAATTGGTTTGGCGTAATGTAATAGTGATGTCATTTTTACATTTGTCAGCCATATATGCAGTATATATAGGTTCTGGAGTGTTCATCATTGAAACAATTATATTCGCCTTATTCCTTGGTATATTTTCATCACTTGGAACATTGGTAAATTTAAATATTATTTTAACTAAGAAATTGTTCAAAAATTACTTTACAATCAACAAGGCAATATTTATATCAATTTATATTATATTCAACATAGAATCAGAACATGATTGTAATGTAGTTTTTGATCAATTTCTTCGTTTTATGCATGTCATCACCAAGAGCACTTAAAAGCGCACTGAACCCCGTACTCTATGCTTATAATAATAGTGTGGAGCACATAGACTATGGACTCATCGGTCATACAAAGCCAAACTACCGCTTCAGATATTTTTAGCATTTTTCCATATAATGGCTCTTCAGAACGATATATACGAATGGAGTCGAGACCATAGAGTGCACCACAAGTACTCGGAAACAGACGCCGACCCACACAATGCCAACAGAGGCTTCTTCTTCGCACATATCGGTTGGCTATTATGCAAAAAACATCCAGACGTTATAGAAAAGGGCAAAACAGTAGACATGAGTGATTTGGAAAGGGATCCTTTGATACGATTCCAGAGAACCTTTTATATACCATTAGTTATACTGATTTGGGGTTTTATTCCAACTTTTATTCCATACTATTTCTGGAGAGAGAGTCTATGGAATGCATTCTTCTGTTGTGTTTCATATAGATATACAGTGGCTGTCAATTGTGCATGGTGTGTTAATAGTGCAGCACATCTATTTGGAACAAGAGTTTGTTTTTAAATAACTATTATTATAAATGAGAATTTAAAAATAATTTTAATGATCCTTGCTTATATTTGGATAGCCATACGATAAGAGCATTAATCCTGTCGAATGTTGTCTAAGACACATAATGTTAGGCGAGGGCTTTCATAATTATCACCACACCTTTCCCTGGTATGATCAGTTTAGCTGAATTTAATTCCAATTAATTTTAGCAATTTAGATTTTTAAATTAATTTATATAAAAATTTAAATCAAATCAATTTGATATTCCAAGGGATTACTCTGCGAGCGAATTCAATGGAATGGAGGTGTTTAACCCTTCCACTTGCTTTATTGACCTAATGGCCAGGTTTGGATTGGCCTATGATTTGAAGAAAGCATCGGTTGAAATTGTTAAAAACAAACAGAGAAAACATGGTGACATTGATCATGAAAAGAGACCAGTGCTTTGCGAACAGATTTCTGGCATTCTTTCAATTGTATTATTGTTTATCCCATTGTTTTTGGGACATCTCTTTAAACCTATTCGGATCAAATTAAACTTATTTTTTGAAACTATTTTATAAATTAAATTTAGTACTTTTGGTTTACAAAAAAACAAATACAAATACAAATAGCCATCTAATCTCCTACTCCGCCAAAAGGAGATTTTCCTACCAACGATATAAATGATCTGAACAATTTTTTCAAACGCGAATATATCAATAACATTGACAATAAAAAAAATTAAATCCGTATATTACAGACTTCCAGATTTTAAAAGTTCCGGTGAAATACTTTATTCTCACTCATTGGCTTTGAGTTTTTATATTTGATTAATCTTTAACCGAAAGAATAACATTAATATCAAATAATTCAAAATACAAACTTTGATACAATGACTTTCTATGAGTGACTCGACTTGAATTAAAATTGATATTTTGTCTATCGGTCACTGATTAGTCAAATATAAAAACTCAAAGCTAATGAGTGAGAATAAAGCATTTCTCTGCACTTCTAAAATCTGGAAGACTCTATGTTCTTCAATATCACATCACTAGTGAATCATAGATTAGTTTGCATTTTACTATGATATTTACAAGTTTGTCAACTTTATTTAAGTGAACTTAAAATTATTAAAATATTTCGTTAAACATTCTCAATTATATTCAATTTTAATTTCACACTGTACAAATTCTATATTATATTTAAATTATACTAATTTTTACTTTTAAAATAAATAAATCAATCACTTAAGAATTTGTGCTAGGTTGAATTTCATAATTACATTGTATTTTTCATTAAATTTGTGATTCAAAATATAACATGAAAAAACTGGAAAATCAGTAAACTCGCGGATTGTATCGATCTGTAAAATTTCGGAGAAATTTTATACCCTCTATCGGTTGACAATATTGATATCTTGACAAATTATAAATGATTTTTTTTAAAAAGGGAATCAATATATGAGTCTATTGTGAATATTGTTTAAAAGGGGTGGTAAAGTAGGTCAAAACATCCCATTTATCTCGAAAAATTTACAAATACTCTAAAACATTTTGTTCCAATTATTAAATTTTTACCTTATTAATCCCGATATATTTTATATAGTATAATGTTCAGAATTATACACAAGGAAAGAGAAAATATTTAGAGTAGAGCAGAGGTAGCTCAGTAGGTATGATTCTCGCCTTACCTTGGCGAAAGGTCGCTGGTTCGAGCCCAGCTAGTGGGGTTTATTTATTTAGATTTTTTCAACTAATATCGCTCTCAGTTGTTCTCACTTCAATGTTAGCACTTCGTCACATATTCTAGAAGGAGTGGGACGAAGTGCTTCGAGCACTTGACGCAATAGCATTCGAGAACTACGCCTACTCCGAAAATGTATATTAATCTATTTAAATAATCTTACTTGCTTAATTTATATGTCAATTTCAACAAATGGATTTGATTCTCAAGTATTTTGATAGTGAGCTCAGTTTACTTTGGTTTAAACATAATTGGCACCAAAGTATCTACTACTCCATCGCTTATTTAGTTTGTATATATTTTGCAATTAATTTTATGAAAAATCGCCCTCCATTTGAATTAAGGAAAGCACTTGTGCTCTGGAATGCGGGTTTGGCTATATATTCGATATGCGGGACAATTGAATGTTTGCCAGAATTTATTCGAATAATTGTATCGAAATGATTGAAAGAGTCTTATTGTGACATATCTTATAAATGGGACAAAAGATATATGCTTTGGTCCACTCTATACGGTTGGTCTAAAGTCGTGGAATTCGGGGACACTTTGTTTATAATATTCCGGAAACAAAAACTAATTCATTTACATTGGATTCACCACTGCCTAACAGTTATGGCATGTTTTTCTGGCGCCGCAGAGCTGTGCGGTGTTATGCGATGGACTGTATGAGTGATTTTGCATCCGTAAGAATATCTATCAAAAATTTATTCTACCTGTACCAATTGTTTATACATGCTTATATTGCAAAACAGTATATACAGTTATAATATTTTAAAACTGATCAGGGCAAATGTTTTATTCTTACACATTATGAGTTTTTCTATTCGATTAATTTTTGACCGAAAGATTAATTTTAATATCAAATAAATGAAAATAAAAAATTTGACTATTTTTTACGAATTACTCAGTTTTAATTAATATTAATATTTTGGCTATCGGTCACTGTTTAAACAAATATAAAAACTCAAAGCTAATGAGTAGAGACCGGACATTATGGTGCTGATACATAGCTGTACTTCAGCCTATGCATCAGTAGCCGAATCTCCGGTCCCAACTAATGAGTAAGAATAAACCATTGCTCAGTCCCGTTTAAAAATAATACCAAACTAACGATCACTCTTTTTTGCACAGCTATAAGATCAAGCTTTTAGTGTTAGGCTTAATGTTATTATATTTGATTAATCTGTTTTCATTATTATTATGGTACTCTAAGTCTATGCCCAAATAGGAAATTGTCCTATATGGCCAGGTCTCCTACTCTTTTTATATTTTTAAACCCCATCTCCTGGACAAACCATAACCGTTACAAAATTTTTCACTGCAGAGAAATTATTTGTAATGATGTCATCTTATATGAAAATATAAAAATTTCCCAAATGCAACGGGACTGGCATTTCAATAGGGGACACCCCAAGTACTTTTTATTCCAAATTATTTGATAATAAAATGAGCTCTCGGTCACAGATATAAGATATAATAACATTAAGCCAAACACTAACTGTTTGATCTAATAGCAGTGCAAAAAAAGAGTTCTCGTTGGTTTATATTAGGTTTTATAATATTAACCACATAAAAATTTTATCTGTCGAATAAATTATAGATAGATATTGTCCTGGGCGAATGTTTTTAAAAAATCAATAGTAATTTATTACTCCCTTTTCGAAGGTATCGATGAATTATTTCGTTCACTCATTAATGTATTCATATTATACTTTAAGAGCAATGCGTTTCGAAATACCATCGATTATATCGAAGACAATCACTTCATTACAAATCTTACAAATGGTTTTCGGTTTGATTGCTATGTTATTCGCTCTACACATCAATTATACTAAATCTGATCCGAATTGTATAAACAATAACTTCCAACTGATATTTGGAATTATATGTTATCTTTCGTTTTTTATTCTATTCATAAATTTCTATATAAAAACTTATTTTAGATCTTATAAACATAGACTAAACCATACGAAGACTATATAGAATTAAATTGAATGCATATAAGTTATCATAAAATATAGAATACAATAAGAGTAAACCTAATCGAGAGGCGAGAATAGGTTAAACTTCACTGCATAATGTATTTCGTATGGACTGTAATGTAAGATAAGCTGATAATTTTATTCATATTTTAAATAATGTTCAAACAAATGTAAATTTTTAAGTTTTTAGTTTAAATTTTGAAATATGGACATAATTGACAGAATGCAAACATAGTCTCAATATATAAGAGAATCAGAGTACAAGCCGAAATTAGATTTATTAATATGTAAATTATATTATACTATACTATCCAATATACTATAATTGATTATCTCTTAACCGAAGTAACAGATAATTGTATCAAAAATGGATTGCTATCAGCGAAGATTTGCGATTATTCAAATGACATCTTAAACGAGATGGAACATATTTGTAAACATACAAGTGATAAAAAGTCTGAATTAGGAATAGATTCTTAAATATTAAGGGTATCTATAGTCGGCGTATTCAGGGGTATATATGGGGATATTTTTAGAAAATTCTCTCGAAAAGTCAGGGGTAATTTGCAAAATCTCAAATTCAGAGGTATTTAGATTATATTCCCCTTGGAAACACCTGTCAAATATCCTCTAATTTCAGTGAATTATTTGAATACTTCAATAATCAATCCGATGAATATCATGAAGATCTTGATAGTTTTGATTAAATTATATTTATTATTTAATAATATTTAATAATTTTTTCATTTGTAAATTTTTTTCCCGAATAAATATTTTTAATTTATAAGCCAATCACTAATTTTTTCGAAAACTTCACTTTTTTCTTAAGATAAGCCGCGGCTTGTCTGACAGAACTTAGGGTACTAATAAGGGTCAGGAATGCAGAACAATAAAATTCCTTTATTAATAGCGAAAATGTAAAAATAGTTTATATTTTCTTTATAAATAGTTAAATAATTATAGTAACGGAATTATAATAGAACATTAATCTATAATTCATTTATTAATAGTGGGACCACTAGATTGACTATAATTAATAATTAAAAAATTTTAAAATTATTACAATTCAATGTCAATATATTTATTTTTATTTGTTTTACCATTAATTCAGACAATTAATAAATTTCTAAAGGAAATATTATTTTGTTAATCCTTTCATTTACTCATCAAATCTTAGATAGTTTTATTCAAAATTCATATTTAATAGTAATAAAAATACAGTAATTTTTCTAAAGAACTTATAATTTTTTAAGGAAAAGCGTCCTGCCCCTTCAACGGTCCATTTCTTGTTGATAGTACATCCAATTTCTATGATAGAGACTCCATTGGCATTTACTTTTATGTGATAACTATTCCTTAAAAGTGGTGATAATATTTTCGATTTTATCCCTGGCCTGTGGGGTAGGGTGGTGTCGGGATATTTCTTATTTTATAGTTGATATTAAATAAACTTATACGAGCTCATATTAATGGCTCATTCGTTTCTTTTTTTGGCTTGTTATCTACTGATTCTGGCCTTCAGTTTATATTAAAATTAAGTACAAATGTTATATTCAATAATTTGTAAACAAATTTATCTTTAATTTCGAAAAAAACATTATAAATTTTTCAATAAGCTCAGAGATTGTCAAAATATGCAGGGATTGTAGAATTGCTCCACTAGTGTTTGTAAGCAAATGGCTTAAACTTACAGTAGAAAGTGTAATTTAACTGTATTCCTATTATTGAAAATTTAAATGTGCCATTCTTTGAACATTAGTCATATTAAAAATACTAAATATTCTGTAAATTAGGTAAGTCTCCTAACAAATTAGGTAATATTATAGAGTAAATGGATTGACCAATTTTATAGCCAAAATACTTCATATCTCTGTGAAGAGAAACCCCGAGGCCCCTAACAATTTTGAGAAATCACATCCGAAGGCACAGTTTTTTTAAATGTTTTAAATTCTGCCAAATTTTTAGAAAAACAATAGATTCATCAAATTCTTGCTAAATTTGACCAAATTTTGTCAAGTTCTTACAGAATTCATTATAAATGATTTCTGTCAATTCTGTTATATTCTTGCAGAATTAGTAGAAATTCTACTAAATTCCAACATTTTTAATTAAATTTTGCAAAAATTTGACCATTACAAAATACCATCTCTATACCCCTGTTATTAAGGTTTTCAGTAACTCCTAGTTAAAATATAGTTTGTTTTTGACAGTACAGTATTCTATGAATTTAAACCACTATATAATGTTTGTTCAATCAATGTTTATTATTCAAGTGTTACAGCAATTCACCAAAAATTTCTGTACTCTTGTATTCTTTACGTCACTTCACGTTAGCATTGATTGGATACAGAACTTGATATACAACTGCATTCATCTAAACTTTTATCGCATTTAAAAGTTGTTTATTCCTAATATATTCTTAAAGGATAACAGTTTTAGTTTATGGCAGCAATAATTTAATTGAAACCAATGGTGTCATTCATTTGGCCGATAATTTTGGCCACTTTTATGGCCAATAGTGGTAGTGATGGCCAATATTTAAAAGCATCGGAACGCAAATTGAAAGTCGATTGGAATGATTGCTATTCAACAGGAAATGACACGATTTATGACTATATGTTTGAGACAATCGATGGCAATAGAAATGTTTCACTTAATGATTATCGCAATTATACTTTGCTTATCGTTAATGTCGCCACTTATTGAGCCTTCACTTATACTTATTCACAACTGAATGCACTCAAACAACAATTTGCGAATAAGTATTTTGAAATAATTGGCTTTCCGTGCAATCAATTCGGAAAAGTTTGTATTTTTAAGACTTTCTAACATTTTACAAGTTTTTAAAATTAAACCTTTCCACTCATAGCAAGAACCCGGGGGTACGGGCACTGAGATCATGAATGGTATAAAGTATGTGCGACCAGGAGGTGGTTTTGTACCTAATTTCCCGATATCTAAACGCATTGACGTGAATGGCGCTAATGAAGAGCCGATTTTCTCGTATCTAAAGGTAAGCGAAAAAATAAATCAATTCATTAAACGTAGTTTTGCTTATAAACAGCGAAACTACTCTTTCTGTTTTCTGTAAAACTTGTTTTAATTAACGGTATTTCATGTAAACTTGTTTTTTATTTGTTTTTTCTTCTGTTATTTTTTATTCAGAGGTCTTGTCCTTCAACTCAATCTGAGTTTAGTAATAGAGAAAAGTTGTTTTACGACAAACTTCACGAACGAGATGTTCGTTGGAATTTCGAAAAGTTTTTAATACATCCCCGAACGGGACAGCCATACAAGAGGTTCGACGCCAGTTATCTGCCCAACAATATGGCCAATCATATAATGGAAATCGCATTAAATAAGACACAAAACAATTCTTAACATAAAACATAATATTTTTTACTAATTTATAATTTCATAAAATATAGAAAATTATTACAATTTTGTTGACTTTAAGTAAAATATTTTCAATACTTTGTTAAAAATACACGAAAATTGATGACAAATTGTTCCGAAAGACAAAAGTCGGGAATAATTTCGATGAACGAACAGACATTTGATTAGTTTTATAACAATTTAGTGCATTCATTGTTATATAAATTAATAATTTGTTAATTCGTTTTTTGTGTACAATTTTAATAAAATAAAGTTAAATAAAACATTCAATCGTTTTGTTAAATACTGTATATCAATCGGAATTGTACAACCTTGGTTTAAAGGTTTCATAAAGTGTCAAAGCTACATAACTATAGGATATAGAGGTATTAATTCAATATTCAGGGATATGCAAAGGGGGTCCAGCATACCCACCCTGGCGTCTTGGCCTCATAAGGTTTCTACAAGATACCCTTAAAAATTGCTCATTTTTCCTTCATCACAGGGGGTATTTAAGTCATTTTTCGGAAACAGGGAGAGTATTTTGGCTATACCCTTTCCCATTGCGCATCCCTAGAATAAGGGCTAAAAATTAAGTGATTTCATTTTACAAATAAAAAAATAATAATAAGACAATGTATCTTTAAATAAATATGATCAGGGATGCACAAAATTGGGTACAGCTCGGAATATTCTCTTATAGAGCAAAATAGCATTATGTCTATAGACAGATACCACTAAACTTTGGGTAAAAGTGTCCAATACCTCCTGTCGTTGTCAAGTCTGCGCATCCCTTGTTTACATGTTATTTTGTGACATTTTGATTATTTAACTCTCCCTAATAACTGATTAATATAAAAAAGTAAGTTTGGACATTTCTTGAAACTTTGACAGGAACAATATTTCTCATTCAATAGTAGAATAGCAGCAGAAATAGCAGAAAAAGATAACATATTCTGGACTATCTTTAAATGAAAACGCTAGTAAAACACTTTAGATGATCTAGATTCTAGAGCATATTCTTAAATATATTATATAGCTTAAATAACATAATTGGAGCATTTAAAAATTAGAAGAGATTCAGATTAAGCGCCAAATTAGCATATTTAATAATTGAAACAGGTGAATTGTAATGGGTTTGTATTCAAACTTTACAATATTTAACTTTTTTAATCTCAATTAATATGTGAAATAAGAGAACATCTCCTCTAATAAAAAGTACAAATCCTTATTCAGAGTTAAGTCTTTTTAAAACTAAAAATTTCTTTAAAGGACAGGTATTTATTGCAAAAGTCATGTGAAATGCAATAAACAAAACAAAAGTTAGAAAAATAAGTCAAATCTGAAAACAAATGAAACGATAAGAAAATGAAAACAAGGAATCAATTGTTAATTGAATTGAAATAAATTTAATATTGGATTAAAAGTATGTAAAACTGTATTAATATTAAGTAAAGGCAATGATTTGATGGGAAGAATGGACGCGAAGAACAGTCCAAACACAGAGTCATTGAGTTGTTGTCCAAACAATTGTCACTCGAAATGTGTCTCAAATGCGACCCAAAATCGGATTCAATTCATATATGAGTTGCCATACAATACACGCAAACAGTTGTGCGATCTCTTGGACGCCGACCTGAGTTGGAGACAATTGGGCGGACAGTATATGGGCTTAAGTGACACCAATTTGACGCTTATATCTCACGCATTGATTAGAAACGGTTCGCCAACTAATGAACTCTTGACTAAATGGGAAACCAGTAATACTAAAGTGACTCAACTCTTCATATATTTGGCTAAAATGGGACACAAGAGAGCGATGTTTCTGCTGAAGCCGTTTGTCGACCAGAAACTCCAACACTTGTGTCCGGACTTGGACTTGGATTCAGCCACTATTCAGGCAATGGCTTTGGCCTTAAATCCGAATCCAATGCAAAACAATCTGTTTTTTAATGATTTTTGTGCTCTGAATAACACAGAGAAGAGTTTCTCACGAAATGGTATTAATTATTGATTTAATTGAAAACAATTTTTAATTACTGTATATTGGATTCAATTGTTTTTATGCGTTTACTTCTGTTTTACAGATTCAGCAAAATTAATGACTCAAAAGAAAATACTGAATAAAAATATTAATGATTTTGAAACAAATATTAATAATAAAACCGATAATAATCTTAATGTTA
Organism: Liacarus xylariae; assembly: GCA_034693365.1. NCBI lineage: Eukaryota > Metazoa > Arthropoda > Arachnida > Sarcoptiformes > Liacaridae > Liacarus > Liacarus xylariae. Next base: position 5,246 of record JAQFXN010000426.1, on the reverse strand, counting down.
ATCAAAATAACTTTAATTCCAATTCCACTGTAAGTAATTTTATTTCTATTTTCCAAAATTCGTTTTACTAATTGTTTCGAAGACAGAACTAGAGATTAAAAGGAAGGGTATTGTAGGGTATTTTTTAGTTTTAGGTTATCCGAGAGTGTAATGAAAAATCATACCATTTTCACAAATTTTAACACAATTTGATAGAATTTAAGAAAATTAGAATAGTATTAACCAGAATGTAACCGAACAGTAGGTAAGGGTTGGCCGAATTCTACGGAATGTTTTGTCATAAACTGAACTTAAATCAAATTTGTTTAAAGTATTGTAAATTCTGGGATTGAGTTTATATGAGGTTATGTCTAAATAAGAGCACACATCGAGAACTAGCCTCTAGTGATGGATATATATATTTTGATTTATATTTTAATTGTTATATATTTGAAGGAAAAACCTGAAAAATCTAGTGCTGAAACGAATTGCGATGAAATGGAAGTCCCCTATAAAGAGCTACTCATAGCTACCGATGACTTCGCAAGTGAACGGATTTTAGGAAATGGCGGTAAGGCCCAGGGTCAATTAATTAGGATTAAACTGGGATTAATTAACTCAATTAGGACTAAATTTAAATTTTGAATGAAAAATGTTTTAATATTTATTTATTTACATTAGGTTTTGGCACTGTATATAAAGGGGAGTGGAGGGGAACAAATGTGGCTATTAAACGACTTAAAGGCTTTAATGACATGTATTTACAGTATTTATTCACACTTTTCTACAATACGTTAATTTATATTTTTATATAAACTCAGATCTCAAGCATTGACTGAATTAAAAGTTTTAAATCGCTATCGAATCGACAATATATTACCCATATATGGGGTCAGTTTAGACGGCAAAGAGCCCTGTCTTATGTATCAGTACATGCCTAACGGTTCACTTGAGGACAGGTATGTGTATACAGTATATATAAAAGTTTGAAGTCATGACTAAATATATATCCATTTAAATAGACTCCTCTGTAAAGCTAATACAAAACCCCTTTCTTGGCCGCAGAGGATGAACATCGGAGAAGGTATAGCCCGAGCACTCAATTATTTGCATACCCTTAAGGGTAACGCCTTTGTGCACGGAGATGTCAAAAGTGCAAATGTCCTGTTGGACCAACTATTTGAGCCCAAATTGGGTGACTTTGGTTTGGCCCGACAAGTGAGCACAGGTAAAGGTCTCTACACACACTGTACTGTTAGTGCAGTTCATGGAACGAGTGTTTATTTGCCGTTTGAGTATTTGCGTCAAAAAATCTTAAGTCCAGCGGTCGATGTCTACAGTTATGGCATTGTTTTGCTGGAAATGGCGACCGGAAAGCGAGCTTTTGATGGAAAGAGACTTTTGATCGATTGGGTCGAAGACGAGATCAGAAGTGTAGACAAAACCAATTGTAAAGACTATTCAAAACTATTGGATAAGAGAATGACTGACACAACAGAGTCGAACAATTGGTTCAATTTTCTACTCGAATCGGGCAGAAAGTGTGCGCACAGGTCCAAAACAAAACGGCCCTCAATGATACAGGTCTGCGCTCTTGTTCTATTCTACTGACCGTAATTCGCATACTTTTTTATATCTGTTTCTTAATTTCTTCTAAATATTGGCAAAAGCTCTTTTCCGTCAAGTATAGTGAGCACTGGTACATTTGAGCATTCCTGGGAGATCTGTTGAAAACTTTGTAAAATTCCTTTTTATATTTTAAGTCAGGCCCTGAGACTTAAGCGTGTTTTAACTACTGTATCCCTACTTTAGACATGATTTCGTTTTTGGAGTGGAATTATAACACTTTTCAAAAGTTTTAAACTGAAAAACAAACGACTGAATGAAAATGATTTGCATTTATTTAATGAATAGGTTTTGGAATATTATAGTCAATACAAGACTAGCGAACGGATCCGTCGTCTCAGCGCTGAGGCACAGATCAATAAAAATACTGTCAGTATTTCAAAGTCCAATATTAAAACACCGCTCGAACTACAGCTCTGGTATGATATGGTCCGCAAGACTGGCGGCGCTCAAAGTGAAACCGTTTGTCCCACTATTGGCACTGAAAACAACTTCGAAGACATCGACGAAGACTTTGAAAGTTCGTCACAATTGGAAACAAACGGAGATTTCGTGAATCAATTCTCAAATGCAGAACAAAACGAACAAACAGTTTGTGACGACATTTCCGGTCCGTTATTGCCATTAATTACCGAATTAGGTGTCAATACTGAAACACAAGACTCAAAGTAAAAATGATCTTAAAATATATTTTTAATAAAATTCAATTTATTTTTTGTTAATACATAAATCCGTTTATAGACAAGTCGTTCACTATAAACGAATATTTGTTATAAATTCATTTCAATACAAAAGAAAGTGCTAAATGTTTAACAAATTGTTCACAAATTAATGCAATATTTTTAAATTCAAGTTTTTTATTTAGTTTTTAAACAATTTTTATACTATTTTTAGCAATAATTATGTTTTTTTTATAATACATTCCAAAAGTAATTAATTACTTTTATTTTTGTACTCAATTAATGATAATTTTTATATTTGTTTTAGTTTTTTAAAAAATATTACTTAATTTTAGAGTGTTTTTGATTTTTTTTAATATACCCTTTGATTAATTATACTTTTTATATGTTTTATAGAAAATTATTTACAAAAGTATAATAAATTAGTATTCAATAAATTGTTTGAATAACAAAACCATTTATTAAAATAATGTTTGAAATTTACAAATTGTGTAATAAATGAATGAAATTCTTATTTAATTTTCAAATCAATTATTAAAACATATTTTAAACTAAACTCTGTTTTTGACTGAAAACAAAAAAAACCAAAAAAGAAAAGAAAAGACATTTAAATGAAATGAATTGTGCGTTGAATTGGATTAAGCGTTGAATCTCTGGAACTGTTGTCTGATTTGTGCGAATTTGTTCTCCAATTCGGCCAAAGAAGTGACGATTGTCTCCAACCGTCGGAGTCGTTGTCCGACTGTGTCTTCGGTGGCGTAAGTGTTGGACACGTTGTGCTCGAGCACTGAGACAAAGCGTTTGTGCCATTGAGTGAGCATTTGGTCAATCGATTCAATCATCTGTTGATCTCTTTCTCTCTTTTCCTCCAATTCTTTCATATATTCTCTTACTTTGGATTCAATTAAATCCGATTTAGTCTTCGATTCGTTTCCATTCAATTCAGACATCTTTTCAAACAATAATTCATTTATTTATAATTAATTTTGAAATTTATTGTAATATTGTTTACAATTCAATAGACTTGTAATTAATGTTTAGTTTCTATTCTTGTATTCAACACTATTTTGTGTATTTGAGACGTAATTTCTCCTCGTTTTTGCCGCATCTCTAGAATAATTCAATTGTTTTTAATTCCGAAACAATTTCTATTCACTGATTGGTTTTGTAAATTCAAAATAATTAAATCGAATTAAGGAAATCGAAAACCTGTAGTTAAGGTTAATTATACTGAAAATAAATTCTCACACTTTAGAGAAACAATGGATTTATTGGAATTAAATTTCGACGTATTCTTCGGTCTCTTATATAACAATTTGGAAGAGATTGGTATAAATGACTTAAAGGACCAAAACTCCCAGGAATTGCCAATTGTTGGCCAAAACGTATTCCTCAACTCTGGCACTAATGCTGACGCAAATATCAACTCTGAGAGTGAAGATAGGTTTGGAAACAGTCCTTCCTTTCTGTCATTGGATTACTTCAATAACAATGAAATCCAAGCAAACGATTGGAATAGTATTCCTCTAATCGGAGATACAGTGGAAGTGATGGTAGAGAACAGTGCCTCCAATGATATAGAGAGTGAGTATGTTGTTATGCGCTGTCCATTGGGTGAATTAACCCCAGGGGGCTATAAACCAAATAAATCGCTTTATATACTTTACCCCAAATCTATTACAAATCTATGGGTTGGGAGCCTAAGAACACCTATTTTATTGGGAAAGCGGAGTTATGAGTATTAATAGTCCATTCTTGTTAGGCATAAAGCAATTTATTTGGCTTATGCTTAGGAGTTCGGGTCATAACTATAAATTAAAAAATTCAGCTTATGTTGAGTTACGCGCTCTTCAATGAGATATCTCAAGACTATAGTTTGTTTCTAATATTTTCTTGATTTAATCCCTTCATTATTCATAGTAATAAAGAGCGTCCGGGAATAAGTGGCATAAGAAAAAATAAGAATAACTCAGAAACTATTTAAGATAATCAAATGAAATTTTATTTGAATATAAGACTATATAAGTAAGAGTTGTATCAGTTAAATGTGGCGAGGACACCTTTATCTCCTATTAATTTAAGTCCTAGTCTCATATTCTTCGTGAGTGACTTTGCATTAGTTTGAGTCAAATTTTAACTGATATTACGTCAAATTTGTTTGAAACCATTAACTCGTTGAAGCGTTAGATCTCATAGGGTATATTTCTTGCAGAAAACCAGAATATCTGGTCGGGCTTGTGGTAGGTTAGGTGTATTAGATTTCTAATTAACAAATTCTATACCACTATTCACAAGCCATTGTTTTAGGTCTTCCTAATAATCAAGTGTTGCCAAATCGGGTCGAAATACTATGTCGCTTGTTGTCATACTTGTGTATGAATGGCAATAAGCGGTTCTCAAGACATTCTTTTAAGTCTTCCTTTTGGTTGTATTAATAATTAATTTTTTCAATTTGTTAACCGATTTAATGCTGATATTTGATCGATTTCTACCTGTGTAATGTTTAAAGTTACTCGTTCCGACCCTGTTGATTATTGCATAAATAGTTAGACACTTCTCTACATGTGTCTCAATGTGTTAAACAGTTTTACTTTTCTCAAAATTAGCTAAATTTGTATGATTTTGCACAACATTTTTAGAAATAATTTGTCTTGCGGACAATGGTGTAGCCATCATAAAAGATAATTACTCTAAATTTATAAATATTTTTAGATTAGAATGTTCGACCATCAAATCGAACGCATTTGCAACCACAACAATCATTGCTATAGAGCGCGCGACCCTAGTTCATATTGTGTCACTTATTCCCGGACGCTCTTTATATGTTTAAAATATTAAACTTATTAGTGCACACTTCAGCACAGAATAATTGCATTTATGAATAAGTTTTTAACTCCGCTTTCGAAGAAAAGGAGTATATAGATTCGTTTCCACCCCCCCCACCGCCGCCGCCACTGCCAC
>JAQFXN010000425.1:0-22575 GCA_034693365.1 Liacarus xylariae | reverse complement strand
TAATGAATGCGAAAAAGATTTATTTGATTGTATTAGCGAAATAAAATGTTCTCCTAATAAATATCCAGGGTTAAATGAAGATTTTCACGAGAATACAGGTACAATATTATATGGATTGATATATTTCAGTAAGAATTCCTTCCGCTATAAGAGAATTGGCATTCAATATAAAAATGAATAGATATTATAATTTTTAGTTCGTATTCCTTTAGGAATTCGGGCTTATTTTATTGATTAATTAAAAATAAATTTTATTTTTGAGAATTCTTTGAAATAATTTCATAAGCATTTTGAAAAAATTATATTGCTAAAATGTTTTCATGTTAAGACAAATCTCAAATATTTTATAAATCCTATATAAATATTAAATATATTGAATAGATGTAATAAATTTCAATACATCTCTCTATTACTGGTATACTATTAAGAAATATATTCGTAAATTATTTTTATTTTTATTATAATATTTTAACACTTTAACGCTCTTCAGGGAATTGTTCACAATTTAGTAGACCAAGCTACAGCAGTATGCAATATGGTAAATTGAATCGAGCAATTATGATTTAATCGGTGGCCAAATGATGTTATCCACTAATCCTGAAAAGACATTATTAGCACCTATTGGATGTGTTATGTAGTTTAGGAAAGTGTTTAAATTAAATAAATGTTTAGATCCAATAACTAGAGCTTTCAAATTAGACTCAATTGGATTGGAAGTATTTAGAACCAAAATATTTGTTGACAATTTTCTGCTCTAGATAGAATTTTTTAAATGAGTTGAATTATTTTTTAATGCAAAATTAGTAATTATAAAATAAAAATCTGATTTTAAGCTACATCGTTCACATAAAAGTGTCCGGAATACTCTCATACGGCACATTTCCTGAAGAACTTAACCAAAGGTACTCTAAAGTGACCATAACTGACCAAAATGTCCGCCAAATCGCACGGCCGGAACATCGATTTAACTCAATATTAAAATTTAATCAATTAAATATTTTTATAATCAAGTTAAATAATATAATCTGCAATAACAGCAAAAGTTGACGAACGGCATATTTTCTGAAAAGCTTTATAAAAAGTGTTAAACAGCGACCATAACTGACCGAAATTTCCGTTCAATCCTACGGCTCGAATATTATATTAATTTAAATTAAAAATTTTCAACATTGAAAACAAAATCTTGCTAGCAACCTAATAAATATAATTGGTTGTCACAATAAAAATCTGTATTCGCCATGATTTTTGAACATCTTAATCAAAAGTACATTTTACCGACCCATTTCATCCATATTTCTGCCCGATCCGACAGCCGAAACATCACTTTAATTAGATTTGAAAAAAATATTAGTTACTTTTCGAAACTAATTCAAGTTAATTTTTTGTAGTGTATCGATATCATCTGTTTGATTTTAATACACTAAGATTGGCCAATACTTTATAGGAAAAGGCTAATGTATTGGCAAAAGTCTACAGAAAATCTCGTAACAGCATTATAGATCAAAGATTAAAAGAGTAAATCATCGAGATTGTCAACACAATAGATCTCGTTATACAATATGCTAATGCTGATGGCCGATATGGCACCGCCCGAGATGGCAAACCAAATAATGGGTGCAAATTTGATAAAACACTCATTAATGAAAAAATTGGATGCCATTGGTTTCGAACGGTTCACTTGTATTCAAGAAGATATTAGTGGACATGTTATCAAATGCCGCGAGTGTTTGGCTAAATTTATAAGTCGTCGCTCAGCTCTACGGGAGGAGCACAGAATGCTCTACTGCCCGCTAGGCCTTTACGAATAATTCAAACATTTTGGATTAAAACTAGTTATATAAAGAATATGTTACCTTAAATTTGAATAAAATATACTAAATAATCTAGCAGAATATGTTAATTCATTTAATTTGCAACAATCAACAGATAAATTCAAATAAATAAAACTCTCTTCTAATCGATTAAAATATTTTTAGAATTGAGTTGCAGCATGCCAATGAACATCGGTTGATCAAAAGTGCATTGACTGAAAAGAAAGATTTCGCTCGCCGCGTGTTATCAATTAGTCCAAGCAACCGACAAACTTGAAGAGGCCGATATGTAGAACTAAGCGATGCTTTAGGATTTCTTCAGGAGGCAGAAGAAGTCATAATACGATATGGTTTGTCCAAAACTGCAGAAATAAACACAATGCCAAAATGAAGATAGAGGCATTTAACATGTGGCATTAGTCCTCGACGCCCTATTGGAAATTGAAGGTTACTCAATGTCAGAGTGGATTGTACATGCGAACGATTGTGTCTCATGAGGCAACAAATATCTTAAAATGCCAAAGATGAAATAGAGTGTTAAGAGATCTGGTGACAGCAAGTCTGGTTCAATGACTAGTCTTCGAAACACCACTTTTGAGACCGATGGGTTTGAGTTAAAACTTTCTGAGATACGCATTCTAATGGATGAATTTAAAGACCTTCTCATGAGTGATGTCTTTCAAGACTAGTGGATTACGTGGATAATTGACCAGAAAAACATTATAATTTTTGTTGATCTATAAACCTAATTCAGCTTAGCATATCAAACATAAGTTTAATGTGTGAATTAATGTCTAAAATAGATAAATCTGAAACATTTATTGAAAACTCAAATTAAGAATAAAAACAACGTTCAATATATTGAAAATTTATTTTATATAAACAAAGAGAAATCCTGACCCGGTTTCGCTGGAGTTGGATGATTTTGACATGTGATGATCGGTTGATTCGCAGATACAAGGACGCTGATGCGTTCAACGACCTAATTATCTTTTATCCTCTTCAACGAAAAGAAGTGGCAGTATTAGCAGGTATGTTGGTCTCTGATGAGATGCTTATTCGGCTGCTTTAGCCATAAGAGTCCTCATGTAAATATCGCTGTCAATTGTGAATCGGGTGTTTGGAGAGTCCATACCTAGTCGTGACTTGTGAAGGATTGTTTTAAAAACACAAATAACTATTTCGTAAAAAAACCAGACAAATCTTTAAGAATGTAAATATATTCTACAGAATGTCTAAGAGAACGAAATTCGGTAACCCAAACGATGTGAAACACTCAGACAGCGCTATCATACACAGTAGATATGGACGTTTGATAAAAGGACCAAGAAGCTTTCAATCAAAGGTACCACCATTTAGAACGACACACAAGAAATTAGCAAGTTAATGAAACAAAGAATTGAACAATGGTTAACCACACTTGAGACCAGCCACTTGTTTAACAACACGATGCAGTGTGACGTTGAAGCCGAGTATTTTACCTGTCTTGGAATCAAAAGAATCAAACTATCAGTTTCTTGTGAAGCTGGAACAAATTTGAACCAATTGACGGAAGAGTCGAATGATTTTATAACTACTAAAAAGCACTAAAATCTGAGATTGACAATAATGTCTTTAAATTTACAAACCAAGAAATAAGCCTGGATGTTCAACGACATATTTAAGGACATGTATTTAGTAATTACTAAATACGCGGAACTTATTGATTATTTAGAAAAACATATACAATCATTCAATGAACGGGCAATCTCCGGGCTTAAATAACGGACATATACCAGGATAAAATAGCCCGAATACATGCAATGTAATGAAACATAATTGCCATGAAATGTAAAATCTGATAGAAAACAATAAAATCTGTACAATGAATAATGAATAAATTAGATTATTATAAAAAATGAAAAATTTCCTTATTAATAAAATTCCAATAGATGTTAGTAAAAATAATAATAAAGCGAAAATAACAGAATATACATATTTCAGAAATGGAAAGAACAATCCCATTGGATTTGGAAGTCATTGATTACGAGTTAAAGATTAAAAGACAACTCTCACTAACCGAAAGTTATACAGAAGAAAATTGTCAAAACTAAGACAAGGAACAACAAAATAAAGCAATAGACTATGCATATGTACTCATTGCAAACGTAAAGTGGGAGATAGATTACTACGCACACATAAGAAATGCTCGGTATAATAATCGATTAACCGAAAACGTGGATCAGATGCTCCAACATAATTTTACATTGGATCCCCCCTTGGTAGTTACCAAAGGGATAACGGCAGCAGAGTGGCTTGCTTATTCGACCAAAGGAACAGAAGGAATGGGATGGTATTCCCGTTGGCTCGCAAACAGAAATACCAAAATAATTTTCATATGAGAAAAAGCAGGAATGGGAGAAGACACATCATCAACCTCCGGAAGAAATTCGGAAGATATGACGTTTGGTACATGGAAAATCAATAAACGAGTCACTAAATCTAAAAGAGAAAAGATCAGATCTCACATAGAAAGCCTAATAATTGAGTTTAGTGAGTTTTTGCGAAATGTGTTGGATCTAACGACCCCGAAGTATGTTGATCTAAATAAATGACTTGATATGAAGATAACATACACCACTCGCCAAAACCAACTTTCTTATATTTACGCACTACTCTAATGATAAATATTGTACTTGAATCTTACATAAAGTAATTAATAACGAATTAAAAGAATGTTAAATAGTTTTTTAAAAATTGAATAAAGATTTACTATTCATTTAAAACTGTTAATAATGACTGTAAATGCTACTGAAACTCAAATATCAATAACATAATTAGAATTACTCATTAATAAGGAAAATTTTCTTTGAAAAGACAAAAATGATGTGTCGAAAACCTTAGAGAAATTTTAATCTAATGCATAAAATCGGCCGTACATATGATGGAGTCACTTATACTCTGATCATCTTAAATATTTAATCAATTGTATAGGACACAATGTAAAAATCACCTTAAATAATAAAATTTGAATATGAAAGTCAAAATTGTTTCCTCATTTACATTATGAATTAATCAAATAGAATAATAGAGCTTGAATGAATAAACACTAATTAATATTTAAAATACAGATTTCTAAACATAATATGAGCTGTCTGTATTCTAATTTTAAAGATGGATTCATAGCCTTAAACCTCGAAAGTATCCCCTAAGAAACGATGGTCTTTACTAAGCTATAACTTGCGAAGCTCAGTAATCTAAAGACAAAAGGTGATCAAACAGACTGTGGATAAACTGTTGTCGACATTTCCACACCTCACCGCTTTTGATGAGAGGACAAATTAATTATAGATATCACCTCAAGAAGTCACAGTGGCGATGCAAATATCCACTACGGATATAGACACCACGGTTATGAGCAATGATTTCGCAGATGTTGATGTTATGAAATTTCTAACTGAAAACTTCGATAACATTTTAAAAGATGAGCCTTCAGAAGAAAACGACCTACTATAAGAAATAAAGGGAATAAATAAAACCCAAGAGGTATTCATGAAACAAATAATCTATAACCAATGCCAACAAAGCTCTGAATGAATATAAAGATCGGATGAAACGTAGAAATTTTTATCGTCTTAACCATTATAAAACGGTTGATCTGGACGCGCAAGTTACATTGCAAGAAATAAACAACATGATCGGCCGATTATTTACACTAACTTACGAGCAACGAAATAGCCATATTCTTATTAAAGACTTTCTTGAAAGATTGCTTTTGAATTATAAACTTGAATAAAATAATGTAAAAAGAAATACACTTAATGTTTGAATACAATAAAAATAATTGAATCAATAAAAACGATATTTTACTATACTAAAATAATTGTTGATGAAACAATTTACAACTCTCGATTTACTTTATGGACAATTAAAGTGTAAGAGGGAAGGATCGAGAAAATCTTCCACCTATAAACATTTAATGATAAAGTGTACGGAATAGATTTCAAGCTACGGATTTGGAGAGATTTCTATTGTAATGCATACAATTGCATCTATTTCACTCAATCATAGCCTTGATCAAAATTAGAATTGACAGATATTCGATTATCCATTGAGAACAAACTCAAATAAACCTTATGAACAATACATTATCCAAAGAACTATTAAATGAGCCATAAAGAATGAGATTTACTAGGATAAATGTATCAAGTTTTTCATTATTATTATCATCGGTCAGATGTTCATTCAACCGCTGACTACGAAATACTTGATTGAACCAGAAACAAAGTAATTATGAGAGGTTTACAAATTCTCTCTATAGACTAAAACCTCATTATTCAAAGAAATGAGCGCATTAAACTCGAGCTTGAAAGTTCGAATTCAACAGGATTCAAAAAAGCTTATAAATAGGAGAATTAAAATTGCGACTCTTCGCAAACCGTTCTGATCTTGTGCGGAAAGTCATAACACAATGTTGAAATATATTTTATTGATATTATTGACTTCAGTCAGTGCTGCAATTGTCACAGATTATGTTATATTGAATCAAAATGTAAACAATAATTATTACGAGTTTTTAATGAACAGTCGTATTAATTAGTAGACATTCAAACTCCTCAACAAATAGTAATAAGAAATCCAATATGTGAAATTGCGGTAATTAATATTACTTTGGTGGAAAAACATTACACACTGAACATCAATGCTTCAGGAAGATTCAGTTGTGGAGAATATACTAATGTCACCAATGGAGGTAATTTAATAACCAATTTAACTTCATGGAGAATAATCAAATACGAATTCGCGATATTCGATAAAACAATTTTGGACTCTACTGGAAAAATACAATTTAAACCTGATGTACTATATGAGGTCATTCAACCAACAAGTCATTCTTAGTTATGGACGAAGGTTGTAAAGAAATTTCTGTAACAAAAGAGTCACTTATTTCTTATGAACTCCGAGACACTATCTAGTTCACTATTAAGACGATAACCCTTGGTGAAACAAATGGAAAAAGTATTAAATCTAACGACTGATAAAACCAGACTATCTGAGTTGAAAATCATTGATTTAAGTAATGACTTCATTAAAACACTGTCTAACCGTTGGGTTACATTAACCGACAATGGTCACACTCATGTTTGAAGTTTGAATTCAAATACCAATTAAAATACAGCAAGACATAAATCAGAAAGAAGGAACCCCAGATTAAGAATAATAATACCAAATCCACGATTAAATTAAACATTACTTCCAAAACTACCGAAAAGACTACAATGTCAATACTCGTTATAACTACCACAACTACGACCCCAAAATCTATCACAACCACTACTACAACAACACCAAAACCTACGACCCCTACAACTCCTACTACTACGACATCAAAACCTAAAACGATTACAACCAATAATACAACAATACCAAAATCTTCAACAACCACTACTACAGCACCAAACCCTACAAACACCACAAACCCTACCAACACTACAAAACCTACCACCACCACAATTCCTACCACTATGACAAAACCTACCACCATCACAACTTTTACCACTACGACGAACATACCACAACTACAATCACTACCACTACCATACCAAAACTTATAACTACCACAACTACCACATCAAAATTTACCACCACCACAACCACTACCAACACTACAACACATACAACCACCACAACCCCTACCAATGCAACGAAATCAAGCACAACCATTACCACTATAACACCTAAATCACATACAGATATCACCCAACCTACAAGCAACACTACACAATCCACAACAATTACACCCAAACCACATACAGATATCACCCAACCTATAAACACCACTACACAGTCTACAACAACTACACCAAAATCACATAAAGATATCACACAACATGCAGACAATACAACAGATCACACAACAAACACACCCATATCAAGTACAGACTCATCCCGATCTACCGATATAACAACTAAACCTATTAGTAAAAATTTCCATATGAACCACATAAGCCAAATTCAAAACAAAAGTAACACTAAAGCTAAAGTCATCGATAAAGAACATGATCTATCACACAAATCAAAACGGAGTACAAATAACGAAACATCTGACACTTACCACAAAGAATATACTTCTGATAAAACTAATCCATGTAAGAATATTACTCACAATACGACTGTTAAGAGAAACATGACGTCCGAAAACCGAAAGATCGCGACCAACGGTCCTGTATTGCAAAATATATCCTCAACATCAACTCAGAACTTAGGACGTGTTGTTAATTTTAATGAGACTATAACAAGATCCGAAATTGCGAGTCAGTATTTTGATGTGACTAACATCAGACACCTTTTAAGTACTCAAGAACCAAGTAGTTTCACTACAAAAAAAGTAGAAATCACCACCGAGGACGTCGTATCAAACACAGTTGATACAAATACAAATATAGATAATAAGAAAATCGACGGGAACGAAAACTCAATAGGCCCTAAAATAACAAATAATACACTTGAAATAATTAATTACGATCGATGTTACAAATAGTACAGAGGCCCCAAGATTAAATAATATACCACACAAAGAAGTACATAACCACATTGTGCATGTGAGCTGTCCAGCCATGAAGAAGACGGTCACTTACGTAACAACAGAAACGCATAGTCACACAATCACTAATACAAAAATTGTGCCAACAACCACTACGTCGTATAACACGGAAGAAATGACAAAATTTATAAAGTTGCCATGTCCTTAAATGAGAACACCTAAAACGAAAACGACTCCAATGTTAAACGATAATTTGAAAACAAATAATTACACCGAACCCTTAGACTATCAAGAAAAAATAGATGTTAAATTTAGAAAGAATAAACTAAATGTGAAGAAACGTTGAATCCACATCAGAGATGTTGGTGAAAATACATTGGTTGACACACAGTCTGATGAGATTAATCAACAAGCACCACCTGATCGCAGTGACCCCGCTCGGAGTATTTGGGTCATAAAAGAGCGTCAGATTGACTAATTCATTTACAGAACAGGGCAAAGTGTGGGTGTACTTGCGTACTTGTCACCAAGTTCCGCAACTAGCATACCCACTACAACAACTACTATAACTATGTCCACTTCGACAACACAAGCACCTCCTGCTACACCACATTTTGCTGTAGACATTGAAGATTATGTATTTTTACAAAAAGGGTTGACCAAAGTCAAGTACAAAAGGTCAACAGAGGAAAAGATAACGAATTGATTGAGTGTATAGCAAAGATAAATTACCGGTTTGATGACACCATGTACTTGGCGAAAGTAGCCAGTAATGGAATACAGTTTAATAAACTTGGAACTCTATATGCATTCAGCGAGGAATTTATACAATTCATAAAGGTCGAGTTTCCGTTCAAAGATTTAAAAATTCCAACAGTGAACAATCTAAAAACTTGTTACAAATCATGAACCTAATACCAAACGTCGCCAATAGAAACCACAATGCTGGCATACCTATGAAAGATGTCTTAAACAGTACTTGTACTATATTCGAAAATAGTATGAAGAGATTCGCTGATCAAATCGAGACCACAGCAAGCAAATTAACTATTAACTAGAGCAAGAACAAAGATATTGGTACCAATTTCGATAGTTCTTGCAATACTAGCAGTCGGTTGGGCGTTATGGTAAACAACAGAAATTATTTCATCAAAACATAACAGAAAGGTATTACCCGAGAAAGTCTCTCGTTTGGAAGAAGAGGTGGATTCACTCCAAGAAGGAATTAAAGTATTAGGAGAATCATTTATTGGATTTACAAGGAAGTGAGCAGCATTATGATTGACTTCAATAATAAGTTAGAAAATTTAAGGAATTTCTCAATAAATCAAGCCAATGAGCAGAGACAAGGTTTATAAAACATGTCTACATTTCTACAAGATAAGATGCTATTAATATCAGTTATTTCAACATTTAATGACTATAGATTATTAGAGAATAATCTACTACAAAAATGTCTTATCATTTTGTTGGATGGTATACAGAACTTTGAAAACATCTTTGGAACATTAAGAACTGGAAGGCTGAGTCACGCTCTAATAAGTTGGATAAGATTAAGGGAAATATTCGAAAAGTAGAGATATAATTGGAGCGAAAATTTGATTTTGCCCTAAGAGAGAGGGAATAGCATTTGTATTATTCGTTACCATTTATATACTTTTCCAATGATGCTGATACAAAAGATATTTATCTTAGTTTTAGAATACCTGTGATTCGAAAAGTAATGCCTTGCAAATTCATTATGATTAAGCCTCAGTTTCTGCCATTTCCATGCGGTAGTCAGGAATGTTTAGACTATTCAGGAAAAGAAAAACTGGTATCTTTCGCATCAGACGATTTGGTTTGGCTTTTTAATCCTGATACAGGTAAATTAATGTACGCGATAAATAACGACGCGATTACTTGTGACTACATAAGCCATCTAAAAATATGTTTTACTTTTAAAACAATTCAGATTGTAGAATCAGCGAAATGTAGCACAGGAATTTATCTTTGGAACGAAACCATCATGAGAGATCATTGTGAGATTGGTCAACACGCAGACATGCAATACCAGCCTTTTTTGATCGGTGGAGATCGATATTTATTAAATCAATACGTAGTACTCACCTATTCAGTATTATAAAGAAGACAGACCTGTTTCATACCTAGTAATCAAATGGGCACAAATAATTGAATTGCAGAAAGGATGTAACATGTTCATTAACTCGTTAAACAGGCAATTATTCGTTCCATTCAATAGACCACTGAAAGCAAAGATGGACTTATCAAATATTAGTTTTCATACCTCGTTATTGGACTGTATACAAAATGCATCCAATGAATCAACATTTGAATTTACCCATCTGGAAATTACAAACTTAACTACTCCAAATATGAAATCATTTGAACCTTCAAAGATGAAAATAACAACCGATTGGAATGCAACTACAATCACTAAATTTACTATTTACACAGCTCAAAATCAAGTTAATGTATCCGTAGCGCTAAGCAAAATTGATAAAGTATTAGGAATTAGAACAGGAAATTTTTCGATAAAAGGATTTATTGGCACGATTAACGGATTAACGCAATTACTAGTATCTACTCTATTCATATTCGATCTATTATCATACAGGAATATTTGGTCGAATAGCTGGATTGATCACGATAGCAACAAGTAGAGTAACAGCCGACGATGTTCGATTTAGGCTACGACCTAATCACTATAAATCCCCAAACTATTGCAGATATAACTATCCTTTCGTTATTGGTTTGCATGTTGTGTCTATTAATTTATAAAACACGGTTTTGAAAACATTGTTTGACAACATATTATGGATGAGTAACTAATCTAAATTAAGATAATCTCACCGGCTGGACAATAATCCTGAACATTTCATACATTAAGATAACTTTGTGTAAAGTAGTAAACGAAAACATCTATCTTCGCTTACCCGTGACTGTATTTAAAAACAAACAATAAACCAATATTAGATCTGTTAACGTTTTAATGACTTGGTTCATTAATAAAGTTAATGGAAACAAGATCCTATATTTGAATGAAGACATAAACTTGTTTACAGTAGACAGCTATGGACTCAGAAAAGACAACGAGTGGCAACCAGTTAGAATTGCTACTGAGAATATTGTTTGGAATTATGAGACGTTGCCGATAGCATTCAACACAGAACACTCGAATGGAGAAGCAGTTATATATCTCTCATTGGATAAGACTGTTCAACCACTTTAGAGTATTATTTAAACAAATACATTCAAGCTTAATATACCATACTCTACTCACTAGACCTATTATCCCATTGTTGTATTAATTGGATAAAATAACTATAGAATTAGTAAATGTATAATCAATATAATTATTTGTATAAGATGAAGGTCGACTAACGAAATATATAAAATAAAATGAATTATGCATAACTAATATTAGGAAAATCCCAAATTTAAGATACTTTGTAAAATCCAGACGAAGAATTCAAAAGAATTCTAATATAAACCAATACGACTTACTATGAGAAATTGAAAGAACAGATCAGATAAGTAAGAACCGGTGATAAACCAGATTTAATCAAAAATGTCCAAACTTTGAAGGACATTAGGTCTTTGTCTAGAATGTATTTAAGGAATAAATTTCTCAAGAGAATTCATCAAATTTTTAGATCTTTTAAAGTGAACATTGAATTCGAAAATTATTGTTGAGTTGAAATGTGTTAACTCTATAAGGATTGTGAATTAAATACGATTGAAATAACAGTTAATAAAATTGAAATCAGTTATACAAATAATTATTTGTGTTTCATATTTGCCATCTATTACCATGACGGAAGAATTGAAATTAATAAGAACACGCTCAATGTCTGATATTGTTGGAGAATCAGTTGAGCCAAATGCGTCGATTTACCGATCAGCTATTAGGGATGAGTTGGGAGACGATACTAGTATATTGGATAGAGACTCCATTGCACAAGCGAATCAATATGAAACAACTACAGATGCTGGAGGAAATCGATATTTGCCACCAATTCCCGAAGTAGAGAACATCAGAAGAAATTTCTCTCAAATGAGTCAGTAACTACAAAGTAAAGATATCGCTATTTAGTTGAGATTATAAGGGAGGAAAGGCAGAAGATTGGTTCGACAAATACGAACTCATGGCTAAAACAAACAACTTCTCTCAAGAGCAACTAATGGAGCAATTATTGTTTTATCTAACTGGCGAAGAAGTAAAATCGCTTAGACAACTCATGAAAGACGATACTATTATTCATTATAAAGACATAAACGTGCAGATTATTAAAATGTCAACACCAGCCTATAATCCGTTGGATCTAAATGCATTGATAAAAAGAAATTATGAAAGGTTTCCTCATTCGTGACATATTGGCATGACAAAATATACTTGTGTGACAAAGTACAAGAAGATATGCCGACGGATGTAATGATTTACACCATAATAGAAGGACTACATCACTAATTATACAAATAAGTACTAAAGCATACATACAGAAACCCTGTTAAAACACTTCGTGAGTTGTATGACTTGATAAGCGCTTTGAATTAAATTGAATTCTCCGGAACGATACAAAAAGATTTACAACAATGGAAACAATCATGTCCAACTAAGAATCAACAATTGACTAAAATAATTAATGATCATCTCGATCGCCAACATAATTACGACAGAAATGTGAGACCAAATTACCAGAGGAACAACACTCAGAGCTATAGAAATAGATCAAACTACCCAAGACAGAATAGAGACGTCTTATACTACTACCCAACACAACGTTTCAACAACCGTGGAAACTTTAATCAGAACAATTATCGTGGAAATACTTATTCTAATTACATTAATCAGGACAACTACGATGACGATGATTTCGATAATTAACCGAAAATTAGTAATAATATTCCAAACGAGTTGAAACTAAACCCAAATGCAACATGGCATCAGGCAATCCTGGAATTAGTAATAATAACCGTTTCCCTAATAATGGTTCAAGGCGTGTTCAATTTAGCAACAACAATGGAAATGCGAATAGAAACTCAACTGGGAGAGGCAGAAGTGATGGTAATAGAAATCAATGAAATTTCTCGATAACCCCGAATGACAATCCTGTATGTTATTATTGTAATAAAGCGGGACATTATCAGTTAATTTGTCCCAAACGTAAGAAGGATAAGGCCAGTTCGGGAAACTAAATTCGAGCACTATTAATGATGGTGAGCAAGTCGTCGACTATTTACTTATAGAACCATCAGATAACAGCATTCACTTCAACGTTAAACTTAATAATATACTCTATAAAATACTGTACGATTCTGGATCCGGATTTTCTACAATAAATTCAAATTAAGTTTAAGAATTGGAACTCACACCAATAACAGTTAAAGGAAAAAGTATACGTCTAGTTGCGGACGAATTCTACTAATCGACAAAATGTTCACTATTGGTGTAACTTTGAATAACCAACTAATAATATATAATTTTTACGTCGTGGATAATCATCACAACATTCCTTTATTTGGTATTGACTTCTACAAAGCCGCCGTACTGGATTTAGTATCTCAATCCGATAGAATGGAAAGTTCATCAGAAATAGGAAATGACTTATTATTAAAAGAAGATTTATTAAGGATTCAACCTCAACAAGTGATCTACTTGGTTATTCAGGTAGATCTATCTCCGAAAGAAAATTATTATTTTATCCCAAATAAAGAATACAGAGAGATGTACGGATTGCTGATCAATGAATCCGTATTAGATGAAGATACTAAAAGATTATAATTTATAATTTATCAATACCTCTGATGATTGCATAGTTAATCCGAAATTAATTAAAGCAGTCAGTCACTATAAGATAGAGGTAGCACACATCTTTTATATCTATATGGAAGATAATTTTGATAATTTTGAATTTGCTATTGGAACAAATGATACAGAAGAACTCATGGGAGTACATGATCTTTTAGCGCGTTATAGACATCTATTTGCATTTAAGTCAGCCGACTTAAAGTCTGCAATAAGAATCAAACATCTATTTGATAATGGGGATAATGCCCCTATTAAACAAAGAAATTACTGATATGGCTATAAAGAACGAGAAGAAATTAATAAACAAGTGAACGATATGCTTGATGATGGGATCATCACAGAATCACGCAGACCATAGATAAACCCTATAGTTCTGGTTAAGCAATAACAAATACAGATTCTTTCTTGACAATAAAAAATTGAACTCAGTTACCAAAGCAGATAGATTTTTCCATGTCTATTATTGAAGATCTTCTTGATAACTTAGAAGGAAACCCGATTCTATCGATATTTGATCTTAAATGCGGTTACCTCTAGATAGAAGTAGAGGAATAAGACAAAAAAATTACTGCATTTATACCCATTAACACAGTTTATTGTTTCGAGAAGATGCAATTTGGCATGATCAACGCTTCGACTACTTTCAACGGTACATGCAGAATGTATTTACAGGAATACTACACAAATTTGTTTCAGTATACATTGATGATGTAATTGTATAATCCAAAACAATTCAAGATCATTTCCAACATTTGGACGAAGTATTTAAAAGACTGGATATGTATGATCTACGACTTCATCCACAGAAATATAAATTCGTATTTAACGAATTGAAATTCCTTGGTTTAATTGTGGGCAGAGATGGAACAAAGCCAGACACAGATATCACCAAATCAATAATTGAATTCCCAACTTCTGTTAAAATAAAGGATATAAGATCATTCATTAGAATGGCAGATTATTACTATAGAAAATACATAAAGGATTTTGCACTTTTGGCAAAGCCACTGACTAAGCTTTTAAGGAAAGATGTGAAGTGGTTATGGTCAGAAGAGTGTCAACAATCATTCGATAAGATAAAGTATATCTTAACTCACCCTCCGCTACTTTCGCATTACAGGCATTAATTAGTTTTTTACACTGATGCCAGCGTATATGGACTTGTAGCAATTTTGGCTCAAATACTAGACGAACAAAAGAAAATACTTCAATTTTCCACTTGTACCTTAAACAAGCATCAGGAAAACTACTCAATAACAGAAAAAGAAAGATTCGCCATATTTTGGGCTGTAGACAAATTGCGCAATTACCTACTTGGAGCAAACTTTACAATTAAGACTGATCATTGCTCTCTTTGTTGACATATGAAGACTAAAGATCCATCTGGAAGATTAATTCGATAATCTTTAAAATTACAAGAATAAACATTTAAAATTGTGTACAAAAACGGAAAAACTTACACTAATGTGGACCCGCTATCAAAATATCCGATTCAAGAAGAATCAGGGGAATGCGAAGACATTCCAATATATTTCGTGGAACCTCTTTATATGAAAAGGAACAAGGCAAAGATCGATGTTGCAAATATATAAATAAGAAACTGGAAGCAACTTCATTTAATTAAGCGAAAAATTTATAATTGAAGAGCAAATTTTATCGTGAAAAGTTTTCGATTCAAAGGAAATCGAAAGAAAACTTGTGTGTCTATTGGCAAATTTAGTAATAGATGTACTTTTTCATTACACAAAGACATATCGATAGATCATTTGGGTTTTGTGAAAATCCTTTACAAAGTTAAAGAAAGATTCTATTTTCTCCTAATGGAAAAGGCGATTAGAAATTACATTCCTAGCCAAGAGAATATGGCTTGCCCAAAGGGTATTTACCGATTGCTTAAGACGAATATTACTTCATAAACTATATTATTATGAATACTTTTATTATAAATTCTTTTTTAATGAACACTAACAGTAAACACATTATTATAAACACTATTGCAATTACCATTATACTCTATCAAACAATTATCTTTTGAGGTTCAGAATAACTGAAAATATATGATAGTCATTAACTCTAAAACATTTTCAATTAAACATAAAGCCTTTAGTCTATCACGTAGTATTGAGGTAATATGATTTTACAGTATTTATATGACAAAGACGCATTTGCGTCAATCAGATATGAGCCAATACATACATTTACCCATAATGAAGAATTTCTGATGGGAGTAAGTTACAACTTAGGTGCATATGCTAATATTTTCATTCTTATAAATCATCCCGTAGAATAATGTGAATTTATTAGCCCGATTTTTGACAATTCTTGGTCATGATGTTGAAGCCTTCTCTGGCTCTATCATCCATTTCTCGGGAACGGCCAATCTGATGTATACTAATATATAAAATAAAATATTTTATTAATACCTCATAAATGATTAAACATTGTTTGATTTATTTTTCAAAAATTAAACAAGAATATTTGATTAAATTTTATATTTACTTTAAAAACTTGTAATTTACATATATTTTAAGAATAGTTTTCTTGTAATTTTATATTTATTTTAATATAAAAATTAGATAAAAAATATATTTAAAAATTTTTTATATAATTTAATTTCTTTAGAAATTCATTACGCATCACGATGGCAATGATCGCACAAATTGGTACGTCTCACTTCTTCTTAAATCTTTCAGTGGCTGAAACACGATGGCCAGAGTTGTTGGTTATACTAGCAAATGTTTTGGAAAACAGAATCATGACAGAATATGAGGTTTAAATATGTCTTATAAAATGAAATGCAATCTCATCCGAAGAGATCCGGTAACATGTTCCCGATATTTTTACCACCCTTTTCGGGAATTATTTAAATTCTTAAAGTCTTTTGACGGGCTGTTTGGCTAATACAAATTAATCAATTGGTATATTCGTATATAGTTCCAACACCTGTGATCACCTCACGCATATTGTTTTCTTTGGTTAGAAGGTGCACCAAGATTTGATGCAGCGAATCAATAGTCCAGAACTGTTTTCGAAAAGTTCATTGACCGCTTTATTTCTTGTAATTCCGATGTACTGGAACTAATGGATCTGACTCCCCTCCAATACCACAAACATAGCAAATCATGTCTCCGTTTCATGAACGATTTCCCGATATGTCGCTTTGGAGTTCCTCACTTTCCATGAATTCTTGACCATTTCGATCTTGATTCCATTACAAAAAAGCAATTTTTTTTATTAGAGGGTATCCTGGAAAGGATTGAAGACAAAATAGTAGAATTTGATATACAATATCGTTAGAATTCGGGTGATCACATCGATTTCGAAAAATTTATTAATGATTTTAACTTAACCGAAGATGTTTATATTTTGGCCAATCAATTGACACTTAAGTGAAGTGCCGTCTTTCTTCATCGAAAGCCTAGTGAACATCGCACAAATAATTATAATCAAGACATAATAATACGCCACAGAGCCAATATGGACATACAGTTTGTTCTCGATCAGTACGTATGTGTTCACTATATGCTGAATTATATCAACAAGGCCAACCGTGGAATGTCGACACATTTGCGTCACGTTATAGATTAATTCTAATCAGGTTATGTTTCACAACAACAAAAACTATATCGAATATGTTCAACTTTCCTCAACTGCTATGAAATTTCGGCACAAGAGGCGGCATATATTTTATCATCAATGCCCCTTTCCATTTCCAACCGATCGTCTATATTCATTAACACGGGAGAGCCAGAGAAGAGGATAAAAGTTCTTAAATGCAGAGCTGAACTTATAAAATTTGATCCCGATTAAAATGATGTTATGGTCGCAGGCCTTCTCAAACATTATGCCCAACGGCCAGATCAACTGAAAACTGTTTGTTTGGCAGAGTTTGCCGCCTATTATAATGTTTCTAAGACAAAGAAACAGAAAGAAACATTTGACGTGGGTGGGAATCCGATTTTTATCGAACAACCATCGAAAAAAGAAATTATCAAATTGAAGGATGGGTCATTAAACGTAGGAGACCTCGAATTATTCGATTTCGAAAATACAACTTAAAGAAGGATCCGGAAAATTACTTTAGGGAAAAGGCCATGTTATTCCTTACGTGGCGAAATGAGAGTAAGGAGCTTTAAGAAGAGAATTGCAGACAATTATATCTGCCTAACAAAGAAATCATTAAATTGCGTGAGAAAAAGTATCGCCATAACCCGAATACAGATTATGATCAAATAAGGGATGAAGTCGAACAGGAAAACATAGTCGATGAAGAAACAGAACAGGATGACGTTGACTTAGAATATCAAGTATTAGATCTGCAGTTGATAGAAACATCGATTGGAGACGAGTTCGGTGGAAGTAAGTCAAACAACAACAACACTAACTCATCCTTTACTGGACTATCAAAACTTACGAATGATTCTTTTGCAGAGCAGATTAGAACTTTAAATATGCGACAAAGACAATATCTAATGGCGACAATGAATTTAGTGAAGACATCCACCACACCAATTTATCACTTCGTGACGGATGGTGCTGGAACAGGAAAATCTGCTCTGATATCGGCAATCTATCAGTCAATGAAACGTTTTTATGAATTCAAACTTCAGGTGTCGGATAAGATAACTGTCGCTCTCCTCGCATACACAGGTAAAGCGGCATATAACATCGGTGGTACCACTATTCACGCATTCCTTTGTATAAAAGTGTCGGCTAATAATCATCTACAGATACTTAATGCGGATACAAAGAATATTTTAAGAACACGATTATGGTATCTTAAAGCCTTGATCATTGATGAGATAAGCATGGTTGGTGCAACTACTTTTAGGAAAATTGATAATCAATTGAAACAGATATTCGATAGTAGAGAACCGTTTGGAGGAATATCAATCTTTGCTATTGCGGATATTAACCAACTTTGCCCTCTAATGGATCGATATATATTTGAGGACATGCCTGGAATTTATCACGCAGTTCTCGGTGGACCAATACTTTGTCGTATGTTCAATATATATAGACTAACCGAAGTAATGCGCTAGAAGGACGATTTTGAATTTGCCAGAGCACTCAATAACTTGGCCAAAGGCGCAGTGACTGATGACGATCGCCATCTTTTTGAATCACGAATATTTGACAGAACCAGTACAGACATACCGTCCAAAGCTATCCGTCTATTCTCAACAAATGTAAAGGTCGACCGATATAATAGGATAGCCATTATCGAATCAAATAATTTGAATGCCTGGCATATGATTTCACAACTGCCGGACTCTCTCGGAAAATCCGATATATAGCCTTGTATTCTGTAGCGTTTTTGGAAAAAAAAGACACGTACGGCCAGCCAAAGATTGTTCAACTGAAGAAAGGCATCTGATATATGATTACCAACAATTTCGGAATAGCGGACGGATTGGTAAATGGAGGCAGTGGTGTATTAAGAGACATGGACATAGTCTCGATAAACTACATTCACACTCCTCAAACTCTATGGCTGGAGTTCGACTCAATTCGTGTCTGAATGAATGCTAGATCTAAAGCAACGCCCCGACTATATGCCTACAAATACCTTACTCCAATTTGTCGGGCCATAAGGGATATTAGGACAAAATGACAGTTTCGTTCTCGTTAGTCGACAACAATTCCCACTGGTGCCCGCCGAGGCGATAACTATACACAAGGCACAGGGTCAGACTTATGAATAGGTTGTAATCGCTATATCACGACCACTGCAACTTTCTAAACTATACAGACCTCTGAGTCTTGCCAAAAAATCAAAATATGATTGGGAACAAGTTTCAAGAGGTAAAGGCCAGGACTGTTAACTATCGAACAGTGCGTGAATTGGATAGGATGGACTCGCAATCGATATTTAAACCATCGCTGTCTTCTGACATAGAAATCGACCCTTGTTTGCTAAAAATATCGATCGACAACTTCCCGCATCTAGCCAAATACGCAGAGCATATCTTAGCTAGACCTGAATACGTTGCCTCTGATGTTCTAATCTTTGTCGAGACTCGCTCTTTTGATGTCCATCTAACTGGATTTAAATTGGATTTTGACTTACAACTAAAAGACAAGCGGCCCTATGGGATGGCCATATACATCCGACAAGGTTTTAATGGCATCTATCATGCCATCAAAAGTGAAATCATTTTCTGGAAGGGATCACACATTGAATATTTTGTGTTTACGATAAACGGGATAATTATACTCGCTGGTTGATGCCATTATATCACTCTAGAAATTATCACCAAATATTATAGTTCTGGGTGATTTTAACATGAATATCAACGAAACGATTGGATTAACACTATCGACCAGATTTTCCAACATTGAATTAAATTTTATTCTTCCTTTAAGCAGACCATCAAATGATTTCGGAAACCAAATTGATCTGGCTTTTTCTTCCATTCTGGTAATGTTTGCCGATTATTTTGAGTCTTTAATCTCGGATCACAAACTGATTAAATTGACAATTTAGAAAAATGATTGAATAAATCGAAGCTTTGCGACTATATAGAAATGTAATTATTTTAAATTATATTAATTATTAGTGGAAAATACCTAATTATTTAGTGGTAATCTTCTTAATATATGTATTAGTGCTAAATCAATGGAACACTTAACAAAATCAGGTGTTGTTCTGCAGTGGAAATAGGGTCAAAATGGCATAAAGGAATCATTTTAGTAGTGAACCTTCCCGTATATGAGTTGTACTCAATCGCATGAGTACCGATTATAATGATTCCTTATTATTTTATCATAAACTCAAACAATTGATTTTTTGCTACTAAATGAATAAATTAGTGATTGTGTGAAAGTTTATTTATTTGATACAATAGTAATTATATATCAAAGAGGAATTGAATTTTAAATTTGTTTATATAAAACTTTGATTGAATTGGTTGTTGTAGAAATCTAAAATATAATCAACTTATAAATGAATTGAATTTAGAGCTACTTCTATATATTATCCGGGAAGGGTTATCACTACTAAAATGTGTTCTTGTGTATGCGTGCTATACTTATATTACCATTCTAGTCATATCTTCTCGAATGTGTCCTTATGTAAGTGTGCTATACTTATATTACTGGGGTAGGGTTATATCCACTCATATATATCAGAATGTATGTGTGCGATACTTACTTATATTACCCGGGTAGGGTCATCTCTACTCGAATATGCCAGAATGTATGTGAGTTTTGATTATATTACTCGGGTAAAGTCATATTGAGAGTATAGAAGAGATGGTCGAAGAAAATAATACAATATTAACATTAAGATGTGGACATTTGTTATGTTTGGAGTGCTATACAAATTGGTATTTAATGTCAAACAGAAATTCGTGTCCACAGTGTACACAACATTTGCATTCGATTCTAAGACCAATAGTAATCATCATTAAGAATCAAGTTATTTGTAATTTATGTTTCAAGACTCCAGAAGAATCGAATTCTAGGTTCTTATCCTTAAAATGTGGTCATATTTTGTGTCATTCATGTAAAGATAGAATCATAAAAGTCTGCCACAAATGTCCAAAATGTAGTCTTTATCTCAAGAATTCGTTAGCTTTTTGTTATATATATTTATAGACTAATCAATGATTTATTCAAAATTTTAAAATAAAATTGTTAACTCCGCTTTCGAAGAAAAAGGAGTATAGATTCGTTTCCGCTATTCCGATCCATTATGTCAGTGTGTTATGGCAGTACTATGTGAATTAGGCCATATATATACATATTTTGCTTTAGTCAGTGTGTTATGGCAGTACTATGTTAATTAGACCTTATCTATGAATCTTTTGCTTATGTCAGTGTGTTATGGCAGTACTATGTGAATTAGACCATATCTATGCATCTTTTGCTTATGTCAGTGTGTTATGGCAGTACTATGTGAATTAGGCCATATCTATGCATCTTTTGCTTTAGACAGTGTGTTATGGCAGTACTATGTGAATTAGGCCATATATATACATCTTTTGGTTTAGTCAGTGTGTTATGGCAGTACTCTGTGAATTAGGCCATATATATACATCTTTTGCTTTAGTCAGTGTGTTATGGCAGTACTATGTGAATTAGACCATATCAATACATCTGTTGCTTATGTCACTGTGTTATGGCAGTACTATTTGAATTAGCGCATGTCTATGCATCTGTTATTTATGGCAGTACTATGTGAATTAGCCCGGGTAGGGTCACCTCTACTTGTGTGTATACTTATGTATGTGTGCTACACTTATATTACCTGGGTATGTCATATTTGCTTGAATATGTCCCTATGTATGTGTGCTATACTAATATTATAAGGCTATTATCCGAATGTTTAAATTCCATATCTATACATTTTTATCTCAACATTTATACAAATCTATTGGATCACAGCCTCCAATAAATTGAATGTTGGAAAGATTAATATTGTTTTA